>JAECUM010035641.1:0-19040 GCA_016617855.1 Megalonaias nervosa
CATACACCAAAATTTCACGTGAAGTGGTGTTCATTCCCATCTAATATAAAAGGGTGAATAATTTAGATAATATAGACGCATATAGTTTATATTTCTTCTACGTAAGAAATTAACAATAATGTTCTTTCAGTTAAGCAGAAAAATACCTAAACCAAACAAAACATACTTTATCAGTTTTAAAACTTGTAAACTTTCCTGTGAGAAATTATTAAATTGCTTCTACTTACATCTGCATCAAGACTGAGGGCTAATATAAAACTTCACAAATCTTCTCTTTATTTTCATAACCAATCACTGAAAATGTGAGTTTTTATTTTTTGAAATGTTATATCTAGTGTAAGGGAGATAACTGAATGATATACATAAGGTGTGGTATTTTTATTTCGTCCAATATATTATCCATGTAATATAGATGAGTTCATGAACACATGTATTAACTTCAATGCAATTAAATTATCCAAAAATACATTATTGATAAGTGAGAACCTAAACTCCAAGCTTTTGTATGTAGTGGAGACCTCAAGAGTGATGTAATTTTGCTTACAAGATACATATATAACGGATACTTGATAATGTATCCAATGGACTTTTGTGAGTATAAGTGAATGGGTTAGACTTCAATGACACATTTTGGTGGGTACAAAAGACGCCTTGTGCCCCAAATTTTCAGTCCATTTATTTCGTCTTCTTTATATTCTTCCTATATAAGTTTTACGTGGCATCCATATCAAAACTCACTTTGGACCTGAACTCATTCTATGAGATATTGTGTTCGTATGAATTTTTTGCATGTACAAATAATAATGTAGGTACAACCAATGCATGTGCAAATAATGTACATTTACATCCATCTATTGGACAGGACCAATCAAAAGCAGCAAGATCTCTCTTTCATGCTATTGTTATTTTTGTCTTTTGTAAGAGATATACTGTCTTCATATGTAGATGTAATATCATAAGCAAAGGGAGATTCCATCATGAACGGCCCTTGGTAGGAATTCACGAGTTTTTCTGTTACCTTCACCAAAGCTTGGTCAATGCCTTCACCTGAAACATGACGTTAAATTTGGTATGCTTTAAAATATTTGAATCTGATATAGTAATTAAGCACAACATACCATTGGTATTAAATTTATTTATTATCCAGTAGGGACCCCGAGTGGCCGAGTGGCCGAGCGGTCTAAAGCGCTCTCCGTTACGGATCACTGCCATCTCACCTCTGTCTGCGTGGGTCGAGTCTCGGATTCGGCCAATGTGGGTATGTGAGAAAGCTTGCCAGTAGCTTCTCGTGGGTCGATGGTTCTTTCCAGGGTTTTCCATGGTCCTTCCTCCACCATTAATACTGGCCGCCATGTATAGCCTATTGTGTGCTGAAAAATGGCGTTAAACCCTACAACAACAACAACAACAACAACAATTATCCAGTTAACAAAAACATGATACGATGTGTTTGGTCCAGACATTAAGGTCACTCTTGGACCAAAATGTTAGTCTAAACAATACTTTTTGATGTAAAAGATTGTATAATGTTTTGCAATTAAATAAAGTCACGGTATAGCATTCACGCTCATAAATCTTATCTGAATCCTTCTGTTTCCAATACAAATTAAAATAAACACCAGCAGTATAGAAAAATGGGGGTTCTGGGCCACCTTGATTACTACGTGATTAAAGAGTGGCCAGATAGGTCCCCCATGGATCTATACTGCTGAGTGATGGGGGTTCTGAGCCACTGGGTCTTTCTATTTTGTCCCAAGATCTTTTATCCTAGATTTTTTAAGTCTCGTGTGTCCTCGTGTCCATGAGCGAGTGTGTGAATGCCATCGGTGTAGTAACGTTTATCATCAAAGGGGCATAGCCCTTTATGTGAATGAGTATAGTAGGTATTTTGTGCTGCTGTGATCGAAAAGGTCTCATGGAGTAGTATTGAAGATGTCCGTGTAGTGCTTGTGTGTAATGTTGGTGTGTGAGTATGTTAGCAGTGAAGGGGTTTTGACTCCTTTGACTTTCTTCATGTCAGTGCCATCGTCAACAGCGATGCAGTACATTTAAGCTCGAAGTCCGATTAATTCCTTGATGGGTATGCCCTGAGTTTCATCTTTTAATTTTCCGATTACTTTTTATTGTCGTCGCAGTGGAAGGGACTGTGTTGTAGATAATCGCTAAGATCCAAGAGGTGTCTGTGTTGATACAGATCCGCGTAGACGTCGTCGGTGTGAATTTCATAGACGAGTGAGCCTGTATCGGTCATGAGTAGCATGGCTTTGTTTTCATAGGTGTGTTTGATGAAGTCGTAATGAAACTCGAGCATAGACATTTTGGAGAGCTTGAGAACAGCTGCTCCGAACGTAGATGGATTTGTCTAGCTTGAGATTAGTTTTTCTAGATTCGATGGCGACGAGTTCATCGTCGAAGATTTTCACGTGGAGAATGGCATCGAACGTCATTGACGATTTCGATTGTCTTGCGATGTCGAATGTTTTCCATGGTTTTTCCGAAGACACTATTGTTCATGAGTTTGAACAATTCTTTGTCGAAAGTGGTTGTTGCTCTGGCTCGTTGTGTCGTGTTGAAGTTGATGTAGGCTTTCATCCAAGGTGATTGTTTAAACTTGAGTGCTCGGTGAACTTGGCTAAGAACGAGTCCGTGTTGGAGAGCTTGTTCGAGCAGTCGATGATGCATTTTGTGGGTTTTGTGGTTGAGATTAGGTATCAGTTTTTTTCCTTGGCATCTCCGAGCCCGAATTGTTGTTTTTGTTGTAGTTGTTGTGGAGAGAGCATCGAGTGCGTGACAAGAATGGATTCAACGCAGAAGGGAAATCGTTATGAGCGTCGTGGGGATATTGTGGATACTCAAGATCGACTTCGACAAAATAGCCCCAGTCATCGTGGTATCCGGCTTGTTTTGCCTCAAGAAACTGTTCTCCGGTGATCCAATGAAAATATCCTATGGGAAGCGGTTGTGATATGGCCCAGCCATACAGATTGTTAGAGTTAAGGTAGAGGATGTAGGTGGAAGGTTGAGTGGGATCGTAGTTGGACATGTAGTTGTGGTTGGCGATGGTGTGTGTTTTGCTGATGACAGAGATGCCTCCTCGCACCATCTGCTCTGTGAACATAAACATGTCAGGATCGGTGAAGAGTTTTAGGGTCACTCCGAATTGTTTGAGGAGAGCGTCTCAGGAGAGTTCTGGTGAGGAGAAATACCAGAGGGGATCGAGTTGGTATAGGTCTAGGCGTGTGCGTCTGAAATTTTCGAAGACATCCGTGAGTAGGAGTACATCAGTTTTCAGGTACAGGTCATTATAATCTATGAGAGTGTGATAATTAAGTTCTTTCCATATCTTGCACGCGTACTGGTGTTCGTCGTCGGTGATGTCTCAGAGATGTAGATGGGAATGAAAGGTGTTTTGAGGCGGCAACGAAGTTTCATCGAATCATGACCACGTATCGATGTATTTGTAGGGATAGACACTTTTTTGCTTGATCAAGTCCGCTTTGTCACCAAATTATTTTTCCAGGTGAGTAAACTGAGGACAGTTTTAAGCGAGTTCTTCTAGTAATGCCGACATGAACTGAAAACGAATTGATGAATCGGAAGGGACCAATCGAGAACGACATGTACTTTTCAAAATTGTTGGGGATACATTTGTTTTGAGTTCCCACTTCGGCGAGAAGTGGTTTGACACGTGGATGTCTGAGTGCTGCCAAGATAAATGTCCATCGTATCCTCGTAGATTATGCGCGATGACCGGAAGGAAGTCTGGATCTTTGAAGAGTAGATTACAGTGATCATGAGCGGCTCCTTGATAGCGTCCAGTGACATGGCAATGGTCTCTGACTTTTTTATCATAAGGTTGAAATTACTCTTCGCATATGTGGCATTGCTGTGCTGCTTTGTGCCGTCGTAGTTGTGATGGTGTGAGTGGAATCAACGTGGTCGGAGTTTTTCGTATGGCTTGGATGCGTTTCCATTCATCGATGACTTGCTCAACGGAGATAAATCGGATAACCGGCTATGCAACTTAGAGATAAATCCTGACGGATGCCAAAAACATATTTAAGAAAACTATGTTTTCAAACTTTTTTATACCTCGGTAGATCTGAACATGAACTTTAGGAGTTCTTCTTAATGCATGCAAGAGATGCAATGCTTGAAAAGAAGTTCTTTATCGTAGACGATGCTTAGCGTGCCATTATTGTAAAGTTCCTTCTGCTGTGCCCCGTGAGCAACACGAGATACTGTTCTATGCCCACTACTTTGGTGAGTGAGAGAGAGACACGTTGATGTCTATGTAGAGATGAAACGCATTCACGATAGCATCCTCGAGATCTATTCGATTTTCCACGAGAACATAGGTGAGATATCGCGTCTGATCCACCACGCCATCAGTCATCTCTATGTCCTCCATCTATACTAAGCTAATTTTAAGATCTTTTAAAGCTTTTTTTCACTTATACATTACATGCAATGCTGCCTGTCAGATGTTCATCGTAGACGATCTTCACGACGCTGTCTCGAGATTACTCCGTCCGTTGATCTCGCGTAAGTAATGCCTGTCCACGCGCTGCTCTTTGTACTTTAGTCAGTGTGTTAGTTCTAGCGTAACAGGAACGTGATTTCGTAATACCGTGGCGATGGCTTCATGAAGCATTTCTGGGTGATGCAAAATCACGTCGGTGACAAAGACCTCGTCGTCAGACATCTTTTGCAGAATTAGGTCTCATATTTTTGGTCATACACCTTTTCGAATCAGCTTAGTGGCGTCAGTCCGCACTGGTTTCCTACCATGTCCACGATGAGGTCGTCAACAGTCCTCATCTCGTGAATGAGCCATGACATGTCAAAGGGAGCTCCGTGCAGATACGATCGGATTTTATTGAGCATTTTCTGATAGGACAGCATTGCCTGCTTGGTGCTATTTATTCTTTGGGACATCCAATCGTGGCTTGAGGAGTTTCGTGGCCAGTCCAGCTCAGGACAAAATCAACATCATCGAATTAGCCATCGCCCCCGTGGAAATCACTCCCGTGGCCGTCACGGCGATCGGAATCATCGAAATGACTCTCAATGTACCTTTGTAACGTCGGTACGCATGCCAATAGAATAGACTCGTCTATGGTAATAGCGATAATACGATTCTAGTTTGCTGAGCTGCTCCACCGACAAGTTCTCGTCGATGTGATTGAGGTCGAGAATGAACTACATGCTCATAAACTCTTGATGAATGTTTAAAGCTGTGGCAGGTAATCTTTGAGGAATTTGATGTGCGTTTGATCCACTTGGATGGTTCTGTAGTCGAACTCGTTGATGAGGTCACGGGTTATAGGTATCCTAAATTCCTAAAGGACAGATTTCTTTTGATGTCGGTCATATGGTTTAATTTTACAAGATCCGCTAACGTGTCAGGATCCGCTTGCAGATTCATATGCTCTAAGTATTCATAAGAGTTGGCCACCACTGCCACACGAAACGTGATGGTGCATGGATCACCACACCACGGTCATATCTGTAAAGATGATTAAAGCATTCGCTATTTTCTTCACGTTTCTACTGACTCTTTCGTAAGCTGCTTTTTCTCGAGAAAGATCCACCACATCCAGAAGAGAGTCATACTTGCAACGGTTGATCTCCAGAGAGGCTACAGGGGGACTGACAAAATGTCCCTTGACGATGACATCACTCTCCTTATTTCCATATCACCACTGCTTCGGTAAACTGTATCTGCATCCAAAAATTAGAAGTGACTCCGTTAGTCGCCCACTCGTTTCCAATTCCATGAGCTGCCATAAGAACTGTCGAAAATACTAGATAGGCCTTGAATGAGGAAGAGTATTCGGACGACCCTGAAACGACGATGCCGCAGCGAGAGAGAGAATTGGAACATGCCCCACATTGTTTCTGATGCGACGCGTGTCCACGTACATTTTTGTACTACTTTTATGTTTTCCATGACGGACCAGCCCTATCCAGTAAGTCAACCAGTGGGATTAGAGTCTGCTCGACCGAAAGAACAAGCGTCGGAGGAATATCTCCCAGCAATAACAAGTGATAATTTTTACGTACTGGATTCAAAGGGACGAGTGAAGTAGCATGATGGATTCGTTGATACTAGTAAATCCTACTCGTGAAGATATCGACATCGTGAATAAAATGGCAAAGCTGGCTAAAGAGGGTAAGCTTAAAAATCAGAGGTGATAAGACGTCAACAGGAGATCGAAAAACGGAAGAATGGAAAAGGCATCCGCTACGTTCATACTCCCTCCGAGAGCGTCTCGCATCTCAAGTTACTGATCCCTTCTAAACAAACGGAAAATGTGGGGGTAGAAATGGATAACGAAATGGTAGAAATCCTCAAACATCTCCTGAATCAAAAGCTAGTCACATCAGATCCGTATCGTATTTTGCACGAAGACTTGATATACAAAACAACGTTTTCCGACATGGACGATACCAAGCTGTTGTTCGATTAGCGATCGGTCACGTCTACGGTGAGGCATAATCCACTGTTGGAACTCGATTTTCAGTCGTCATATGAAATCACCTTGATCTCGGTTGCAATCTGGAACAGTTTCTTTAACGTCACTACCAACAATAATCAGTTTTCGTATGTAGTCGCACTTCAACAAAAAACGATCACAATTTCTCCAGGTGGATACATCACCGACATCGCCACAGAAATCTCCCGACTGATCACCACGAATGGAGATGTTTCTGCCAATATTAAAATCAAGCCTAACTATTCCACGCCTCGTATCAGAATCACCCACTCGGGAAATTACATCGTACGATTTGACAGCGCTAACTCGATTGGATCTCTTCTGGGGTTGAACACGGGTGCTTCTCTTACATAAAATGGAGTGTACGAAGGAGATCTACCCGTCAATATCACCGATGTCAATAGCCTCCTCATCAACTGCTCGATCGCTCAGGTATCTTTATCCTCAGTAGACTCAGCTTCCAATGTGATTTATTCCACTTCGATTAACGTATCTCCAGTCTCACCCGTGCAAATTCGTCCTAATCCTTTCATTTACTATCCCATCACGAACACGTTCAATATCTCGGAAATCACCATGTGGCTGACTGATCAGTCTGGAAATGACGTCGACAACAACCACGAAAGAATCACCTATTATCTGCACGTACGTCGCAATGAGACCTTCACAAGTGCATCGACGTAATATCATAGGTGGATTTATATCCACGCTGTCTTCTTCCGTGCGAGCAGTCCTTCCAGGGATTGCGGCCAAAGACGCACCGATTGCTCTCAAGTTAGCCGAAGCGGGAGCTACTAGAGCAGCCTGTGCTACGGAAACAATTGTGGGATAAAAACAAATAGCCAGCAAAATCATGCCTGTGACTCAGGCTCTTCAAAAAACTGCAAGGGTCCTCAGCGATCGATCGGAAAGAATTTTACAGGATCTGGATAGAAAGATCAGTGCGTGGGTGCTATCATATCTGGGTATGGATTAAAAAGATAATGGTAATTTGTTTTATAGCAGTAATATAGCATAGCATCATGTATTCGAGATTCACATCCAGTTATCTTCGTCTCAACGATGATACTCCCATGGATGATTTCATCACCGAGTATGGGTACCTGGAGTATTACGACACCAACATCACCAATCTGAACGCTAGCAAATAAACAAATAGAGACGCGTGACGAAGATGTGTACCTGTTTCCCCATAAGGCCTTTATGGAAATCTTTCCCATAAGGCCTTTCTGGAAATCCGAGGGAAAATACAAACCCACTAGCGGACTATGCAGCCAATGTGCAAATCGCGTTCCAAAATAACGAATGGTCGTTATTCAAGTCGGCTCAATACCCAATGTGCAAATCACGTTCCAAAATAACGAATGGTCGTTATTCAAGTCGGCTCAATAGCAGCTGATAATCAGATCGTGGAAGAAATCAATGGCTACTTACCTTAAGCCAGTACCATCGTAAACTTGGTCATGTACAGCGATGACTACATGCGATCGTGCGTTAATAACATGTGGTGCATCAGAGATACCAAAGAGGGAGCGGCGGTCAGCAACGAATTTCGCACGGGTACACCCCCAGTCAATCCCGCTGAGTTGATGAAGGCAGAATACGCTAACGTTATCATATATAAACCAGCCGCTGCAGATGGATATATTTTAGTCGATATGACAACCAACGCTGCAGGATCTGCTGTGGTGAGAACCGCTATCGCCTCCGCGTTGGCACAGGCACGTACCTCCACCTACAACGTGGGATTCGCAACTCGACGCGCTCTTACTGATACCAGTCAGGAGATCTGCATGATGCTTCATCTCAGCAGCACCTTCGGCGTATGGCGAGACCATACCGTGCTCAGAGGTGTCAAGCACACGCTTGTGCTGAAAGAGACTTACCCGCTCAATACTCGCATTCACGTCCTAATTAACTCCAGACAATATCCAGAGCGAGAACGTAAGTGCAACTTTGCCCGTCGCTACCCGAAATTATGCTCGCGCCTACGTGATGCTGGTGGAAGCAATGCAAAAGTATCAAGGTGCGGATACAGGCACGCAGATTTCTCTGGATGATTTCGCTAACTTTTATTCCATCTACCACTTCGATGTCTCAAAACATTCCGAACGTCTCAAAGATTCTCCTGCCGGCATTGAGATCCGATGGACTATCAATAATGAGGCTGGTGATCATAATTACGTCTGTTATGCGATGGTCACGTCAGACCGATTCATGACCTTGGACGTGCTCAACGCAAAAAAAAAAATGAATATGCTTGTATACACAACTCTGTTTTCCCGAGACAGTGCCTCAGCGCAAGCGTAGCCTCGACGATCAGGGAATAGCGGATGAGATCATTCTCTTTGTCAAAACCATGGTCCCCAAGTTATTTGATTCCATCCTTGCACCGTTAGGACTGGCTGAAGACACGGGAGCCATTACCGGAGCTACTCAAAAGGCAGTGTTAGGCAACGGTGTTGCCCATAGAGTAGCTCGCCAAAAACGAGCCATCATCATCTAGTCCACTGGCTACGCCAATCACGGTTACAAAACTAAACGGAAATGAAACAAATAATAGCATTCATATAACACCATGTCGTACGTTCCAGTCGAAGTTACGCTGTTACCACAGCAGAATGAAAATATTGCTGTGGCGACCACGCATAAAAGACCTGCCTCACTGAGGCTGAAGGCCTCAGCACTCATGAGACCCGATCGGATCATGCTGACACATCATCAAGCGACTTCTGTCGCTAAACATAAGGCTGCGCGAAAATGTCTCGTTCTGAACTTATCCACATCTCAACTGTCCAAACAAGGAGGATTTATCGGACCTCTGTTAGCAGGAATCGCTGGATCCTTCATGCCTGGATTATTCGTACTCGGAAAAGGACTCCAGCTGCCAGGAACCACGCGGGACAAAGGCATGAAGAAAGAGTGTTAAACAACTTCGATCTGGAGAACCTCTTAGGATCCAGCATTCAACATTTCAGAGTTGTCTTTTCTAAAAATCAACTTCCTAAACATATCACCTCCGACGAGTGCTGCGTCATTAACCTGCAAATTTATTACGATGGACATGGCACTCACTGGGTCGCCATCGTCAACAATCATCATTCGGACGATGTGGAGTATTTCGATTCATTTGGTTTACCTCCTCCCGATGAAGTCGTGCGATATCTCAAAACAGCGCATAAAGGAACTGTATATAACTCGTTACAACTTCAAAACGTCGACGATTGCATCTATGGATGGTACTGCATCGACTACATCCAAACAAGACAGGAGGGAAAATCTGCCGTTGATGTTGTTTTACAACTTTCAAAATAATATTCACTCTTCATATAATCATCATGATCTCGTGGTGACTGAAGTGTAAAGCCGAAAACGAAGAGTATCGACCCGTCGAGGTGGGCACCAAAAATCATCGACACATGATCAAGTCAAGATGTGCCGTTTGTGGTTCTAAAAAAAGACACATTATCACCAGTAAAGCTTAGTGTCATGACTTTGTATACAAAATGCACCACTGCAGACACAACGAGCTCGATACGAGCTACGAGGATCTTCGCGTGGAGAGAAATCTGTGTGTGGGAGACTGTAAAGGATGTGGGCATCAACAAACTCTCGAAGGAGATATGGATGTCCATGCTTTCATCGGAAAGCTTCCTAAACCTCGTGGTGGATGGACGTTGCCAGAACATAAATATACAAGGCCATGGAATCACCTAGAACAACAACTGGATGAAAATGATCAGCCACTAATAGGTCAGGAGCTCTGCAAGGGTGTCGATACCATCGCGATGCATCACGATATATGTTACAGAGATCATCCCGACGATAAGGCGGGATGCGATCGAGTCATGCTGAGGGACTTAAAACACTCAAGCCAAAACATTTCAGAGAACGTGTAGACCGAGCTCTTGTACGGGGCATCACTGGCACCAAACATAACTTAGACATAGGCGTGCCAGGTAAAATGAAAAGTCAACAGAAGATCTTTCTGAACTGAAAGAACTGCACAGACCAGCGCTCAATCATTTTCCACAGCGCAGAGTCATCGCGGTCGCGGCAGACGATATGTGGTCGGCAGATCTCGTCGACATGAGAGTTTACAGCGCATATAACGATCATTTCAAATATCTCATGATGGTCATCGATGTGTTCAGCAAATATGCATGGGTAGTTCCTCTGAAAAACAAAAACGGAAATTCTATCATTGAAGTGTTTGTTAGCATTGTAGATGCACGAAATATCAATAAATTATGGGCAGATCATGGTAATGAATTTTATAACAAAACCGTCACAGATTAGCTTCAAAAAAATTATTATTATCTTGTACAGCACACACAATCAAATCAAAGCGGCCGTCGAAGAACGGTTTAACAGAACTCTCAAAAATCGCATGTGGAAGAGATTTACCAGTGATAACACCAACCGATACTTAGATGTTTTTCCAGAAATCGTTGACCAATACAATCATACCTGGCACCACATCATTAAAATGACACCCACGGAAGCCTCTTCGGCTGACAAAAAAACAGGTCACAGACGCCAAATTTTTTAGATCCAAATTCAAACTAGGTGACCACGTTAGAATCAGCAGACAAAACACCATGTTCGAAAAGGGATACATCCCCAACCGGACCGAAGAAGTCTTCGTCGTGGATAACATTCAAAAACCATTCCAGTCACTTACACGCTCAAAAACTCCTCAAGAGAACCCATCCATGGTTCTTTTCACGAGCAGGAATTACAACAAAAAAAAAAAAAACAACAACCAGGACGTCTTCAGAGTCGAAAAAGTCATCTCTAGCAAAGGGAAAAAATCGCTTTTCAAGTGGTTTGGTTATCCTGAACGATTCAGCTCGTGCATTCCCACAGCCTCTTTGACTAGTGTGCATCAGACAACACCTCTGAAATAATCTTATCATACGACTCACCTATCTTCTTTCCAGAGACAGACTTACATTTCGCTGCATGCTCGTGAAGACCCATCTTCTCAAAGATGCGCTTAAATACATACTCAGATTTTATGAATTTCGCATGACGTTCCAGCTGAACTCGAGTCACCTTACTCAGCCAATAATAAAACTCATTTCGCTGAGACTCTAAAAGATGAAAACGCTTCAGCTTATTCTTGATGTAGTATTACTGATTGTACCGCTGCACCGGCCGCTGATGACTATGACTACATTTCACCCATTCCTCGTTCTCCTCTTCTTCACTCTCCTCACAATAAATCATCTCAGGCACATTACTCAGATCCTTATTCGCATAAGCTATCAGCTCCTTCGCACGCTTCAACCATTCCTGAGACTCCTCCTCACTTAATTCAAACACTGGATCATTGCTCTCCTCACTCAGTCCCAACTTGTCTACACTCCAGAGATAACACGGAAGAGACATTCTATTACAAGAGCATATCTCTAGGGACAAAAATGAAAGAACCAGTGGCTCACAACCCCCTTCACTCAGTACTATAGATCCATGGGGGACTTTTCTGACAACTCTTTTATCACGTAGTGATAAAGGTGGCCCAGAACCCTCATTTTCCTATACTACTAACACCATATAATGTTATAAATCTTATAGAATTATATTAGAAAGAAATCATGTAAATTCTCGTTAAAAATTTTACAACATACAAAGTTTTTCAAAAACCCTAACGGGATGGGAAACAAGCTCATTTCCCTTATCTAGACCCTGTTTCAAAATGCAAATCTAAATATACATCATACCATAACATAAATGTTATAGAAATTAGGGTAGCGAGAGGCATGTAATTTGCCAGTTATCTGATCTACAAGTGGAATGTGACAATCACTTTGTCATGTAACACACCTATGTTGGAAAGAGAATTGCTGATGGAAAGACTAACAAAACTGGGGGTGGGGCAAACATAATGTATGGTTGTAGATTTATAAGAACTTTGCCATTCTAAATTGATATAATTACTGAGATCTAAATTTTGTATCATATCATCGTTATATCTTCTAATGGTTTGTATATTGCGGTATTATGAATTTTCTCACTGACAAAGAAAAATGGCAAATTTGTTATCTTCCTTTATTGATTCGCGCATTGCAATATGGTGGAATGTTCGCATCAGCAAAGATGGTGCAAGTGTCATTTACATTTATTGTGCAATTGACAAGGGAATTCGTGTTACAGAAAAAAACATATCATAATTTGCTTTATCATTACTCAGTCTGTACAATAATCCTTGTGGATTTGGAGGTGGTGCCATTTCTTTGACAAATAAGTGTTCAAATTGTAGGCTTATATTTGAAGAAGAAAGTAGAATATTAGTTTTACGCTCCTCAAAAAATGTCAAAAACTCTTTTTATTTGAGCATCAAAAAGCAGTTTACAGTGTGTACGTTGGTCGATAAGGAAATTAAATGAAGTCCGTGACTGGTATTTAGAATGTATACAGATATTAAACCAAAGCCATTTTCAGGATTGTCCTGCAACACTCGGTGACTTGGAGTTGATTGTTGTTGTTGTTGTGGGGCTTAACACCATTTTTCAGCACATGATAGGCTATACATGGCGGCCAGTATTAATGGTGGAGGAAGAAACCGGGAAATCCGCGGAAAGAACCACCGACCCACGAGAAGCTACTGGCAAGCTTTCTCACATATCCATATTCGCCGAATCTTAGACTCGAACCAACGCAGACAGAGGTGAGATGGCAGTGATCCGTAACGGGCAGCGCTTTAGACCACTCGGCCACTCGAGGCCCCTAGAGTTGATTGTTCTCCTGATTTCATATGACAGCATTGTGTGACTCTGTCATGAAAATTTTACAGCCTATTTTAGAATTTTCACAGTTTATTCTCTAAATGTTCGTTCATCCGTTAAATGTTGCAAATTATTTTTTATTTTAAAAAAATTACCTGTCTTCGCTGAAGTTAAAAATACATCAGCACATTCGTGTGTCGCGGCGAAGTTATATGCACTCTGGTCACTTAATGATTTTTCTAGGTCACATTTGTTTCCTATGAGGAACGTCATAGCTGAAATGTGAATCAAATTAATACCCGTCATATATCGGATTTTAAAATGTTCCCGTAGCTGAAATGTGAATCAAATTAGAACCCGTCATACGGCAGATTTTTTAAACAATCCCATAGCTGAAATGCGAATCAAATTAATATCCGTCATATATCTGATTTTAAATATTTCCTGTGAATCAATACGTGTATATAATTTTAAACATTCCTCATAGCTGAAATGTGAATCAGATTAATATCCGTCACATATTGGATTTTCAATATTCCTACTTTTTTCCTTAAAAATATTGCACTATACATATTCACGTGTATTCACTGTTGCTACTACTTGAATTACTTTTGCCTATGGTTATAGGTTTAGGTTACATCTGTTAAGACTAAAACTCACAGCATATTTAATCTTAAAAAAACAACCGGAAACTCTGCAGTAAATTAAGTGGAATAAATAATTCAAATACGCCCAAGAATTAAAGATCCAAAGTTATCCGGATGAATTACCCCTCTCAAAATAAAAATATTAAATTCATTTATTTGTTTCGAATTTGCTTCTAGAAAAAAAATCTGGAAACTAAGCAGATGTTTTAAAATAACAATATATGAAAATGGTCTTGAGATTAAAACCAGCATTGGAAGTCGAGGCACAGGTCAGTCCTCATTCTTCTATGGAATGTTCATACAGTGTTTTGTGCAAATTACCCTTCGGCGCCTGATCTTCTGCGTCTTGGATCCATTTGGTTAGGCGTTGAAGCGATGTTGGGTCGTGTACGCTGTACACAAGAAGTAAAGCCTGAGTGTTTCGGTAGTAGTTACGTGTCAGTGTTCGAAATTTCTCAACCCCAGCCGTATCCCAGATCTGAATCTGAAAGCAAAGCATTAACATAATTTTATAGTAAATGGTTTCTCATTAGATTATTAGTTTGGCATTATTAGTTTGGATGCCAAGTTTAGTTTTGATTTGTTGCACCATGTGTTAGCATAGCTAGGACGATCTTCTTTTATGACACCATACATTACTGGAACATATTACATAGTTTTATCAAGAATATTTCCAATGCAGATCATTTCAAATTGGCAATTCAGTTACACAATTTAAACAAGGCTCATAAAAAGAACAAAGTTCAATGATATTTTACTGGAATGAATTGGTTTGTTTGTGATATTTTTTATGTTGAAACAACTTTTTAAGTTTGTAATATTCAGTTTAGTCGAATATATAATTTTAATTTGTAAAATGTAATCTACACAAACTTCTTGACCCTCAGGATCCAATTGGATAAACTTTTAAGAGTCGTCCTTGTTGGATCATGTATTTTTATGTTTGTAGTACTACTGTTATGTATATGCGTAATGCATCAATGTTATGTAACTTATTCATATTTGTTATATGCATTACTTTTTGTGTTATCTGCTGTTCCTACCTTAATGTATTTGTATTATTATTATTATTATTATTATTATTATTATTATCAAGTTCAAACGTATCCGAGAACACGGAAAAAGGTTTGGATCTTAAAAGTGAAGCCCGATAGTACAATCTCTTTCCAGTTTTGTAACTGGCTTACGTAACAAAATCCAACGTGTCAAACTGGTTGCACGCTTTTTTTAAGATATGACATATGTAAGAGCTGCAGGGCTAGGGACCGGTTATGCAATTTTCTTTCAAAACAGCTGTCGAAAATGATGTCTTTTAAAGTGTAATTGGAGCTACTAGGCTACAGACCGGTTTTCCATTTTTCATTTTAAAAAAATGTTGTCTTTTAAAGTGTAATTGGAGCTACTGGTACTACAAACCGGTTATCCATTTTCCATAAAAATGATATCTTCTAAAGTGTAAACTGAACTACTGGACTACAAACCGGTTATCCATTTTCCATAAAAAAAATTATGTCTTTTCAAGTGTAATTGGCTGGATTTGTGACGAATGTAAGCGATGGAAAAGCAAACATTTAGAATGTCTTGCATGATCACCAAAATGGAAATAAGTTTGTCCGTAGTATTAAGAGCCCAATTTCCGACTAGTTTCGTCTGCTATTCTTTGAAAATATATTTAAAAACGCACAGTGAAACATTAATCCACATCATATTGATACCCAAATTTTGAACTTTTTCACTATTTTTTCAAAGTCTTTTTGCTGAGTACTCTAATAGTAGTACAGTTAGCTTACATAGCTGAACTGAGAAATATTTACTCTAAGAGAAAATGTGTACAGTTAGCAATGGTGTGAACCTGGGTGGAGGATTTCCATCTCTTCTTGCAGTAACACAACTCGCATATCTAAACTGGGAAATAATATTTTCTCAATTAATTCTGTCACAAATTTGTTCAAACCTATCGGGAATACATGTACCGTTGTCAAATTGCCATATTTTTTCTCCAACCTGTTAAGGACATCAACAGAAACTTCAGTCGAAACTAGGTAACTGTATTGAAGAGATCTGTAATCGACTCTTCAAATTACTATCAACGTGGAAGAGAAAGATGGGCAACGACTTTAGGCATTGTTCATATTTCTCCTCACATGTTAGTGTCGGGATTATACATACCGTACTCTGTAGAAATTTAAGAAACTTAGTAGTTCCCTTGTCCAGTTGGTAACAATGTGCTAAAGGGGTATTAGTTTTGCCCTCCGTCTCTGGGGTTAAGCGCTCCGGTGGCCTAAAGGTTAGAGTGTCCGCCTCGGATGCGAGAGGTCGCAGGTTACAACCCCGGCCGAGTCATACAAAAGACATAAAAATGGTACTAACAGCTGCCTCACTAGGCGCTCAGCATTAAGAGGTTATTTTTAGGACTGGTCGGCCTGGTGTCAGGATAATGTGACTGGGTGGGACATCATTACCTGTCTGCGGCATGATGCGCCAGTGCTATACATCACTATAAACTGCCTCACTGCAGACATCGTAGCGATATGACTAAAAAATTATTAAAGCTACGTTAAAAATCCAAATCACACACACACACACACACACACACACACACACACAGAGTCTCTGGTGTTTTCTTTGGTGGGGTACCTAGGGAGGGGTCAAAGGTCAAACATAAAAACCTAAGGTACAGTTACATTTCGGTACTTTTTGTGGCCAAACTAAAGTTCTTCAGACATAGCAGTAATATATTATACATGTAACCATTATGGTTTTCAACCCTTAGGTCAATGCCATGGAGAAGAAAGGTGCTTGGAATGGGGATGAAGAACAATAAGTAGTAGAAAACGTTGGAATTGGCTATACTAAGGTAATTATTATTTCAGATTTAAAAGTTACCTTCACTGAAGTATCCAGAAAGATATATTTCCTTGCGGTCCACATTCATAGTTTTTAATATATATACATGTATATATATATATATATATATATATATATATATATATATATATAGAGAGAGAGAGAGAGAGAGAGAGAGAGAGAGAGAGAGAGAGAGAGAGAAGGTCTTACTTCAGAGTGTAAAATATAGTATAAAACACTGATTTAGGGGTGAGAGTCAATATATTTTCTTCCAAGCTACATGTTCCTTTCCGACGACTAAAATCTGAAAAACTACTAGCGTTGCTTACCATATACCCGGGCTTTTCCACTTCATCTTCCCTAAATTACGGAAACCGTTTATTCTAAGCAGACTGTAAACCAACTTTCTTGCATGCTGTTTAGTTCCGGGGAGTTCGTGCGCCGCATGTTCCACTGTATTTGAGGTTGTTGCAGTTAGTACAGTTTAGTCACAACATTTGCGCGACTATTAGTTACCCTTCACTTTCATTTATAACCAGCCGAGTAAAACATGAAAGCCAGATTTTGCAGAGCACGAATATTGTCTGTAAGGTACGCTATACTTTGGTTTTCTGAAGCTTGAACACAAAAGTCTAAATATGTTGTTGACGCCACTACGTCCTGCTATCTTTAACGAAAGGCGAGATAAGAATAATATGCTTGAAAATACTTATACTCACCGATATCTTTTCTCCGTTCACATCGAACGACTTTGAACAGCTCTCAATTCCGATTGTCGCTTGAAGCCTTTCATCAAAAATGTTGTCTTTTATTCGATGGAAAAGAGCTGACTTCCCAACTCCAACTTCCCCTAACAAAACAGTTTTGAATTTCGGGTTACCCTTGAGAGAGGAGAATCGTTTTTGCATTTTTTTTTTCCAGTCAAATAAAAACGTCTTTGATTTACTTGCATCTGTCTCGTCACATTAGCATTTAGAATCCATCTGTTCTCCAATAATAAAATAATGAGAAACGTATTATATGCGACGTGTAGCGTTGTGTTGTGCACCCGATACTTTCTCTACTTCCTTAGAACACAACAGTGTGAACCAGAACGTTAAAAATGGATACTAAAATCTTTTTAGACATGCGCAATTTCTAATCTCGGATAATGGCACACATTGACAGACCAACTGTATCAATTACGATTATCCTAAGGTAAACAGCTATGAAACAGCCTTATGTCACTGGGCGACTAACGTTGGAAAACCCCACTCAAAGCATGTCAAATTTTCGTAGGTCACGATTACGCGGAAGTTATTTGCATTGTCAAGAGTTACAGCTAACTGGTGTCAAGAGGACCGCTTTGTAAGTTTCTCACGGATTCTGTAGATGACAATGTACTTAGGAAATGTTAATCCTTATTATTAAATAAATATTTTAAAGGTATGATAAAACGAAGAATGCAGTTAATGTTGTTGTTGTTGTAGGGTTTAACGCCATTATTCAGCACAAGAAGAACCCGGGAAAACACCGGAAAGAACCACCGACCTACGAGAAGCTACTGGCAAGCTTTCTCACATACCCACACTGACCCAAATGGAAACTCGAACACACGCAGACAGAGGTGAGATGGCAATGAACCGTAACGGTGAATCCACACAGACAGAGGTGAGATGGCAGTGATCCGTAACGGTGTGCGCTTTAGACCACTCGGCTACTCGGGGCCACAAAAGAAATGCAATTAATATAATTATGTATGTGATGTGATGTGATTATGATTTTTAACGTAGCTTTAACAATTTTTCAGTCATATCGCTACGATGTCTGCAGTGTGGCAGTTTATAGTGATGTCTAGCACTGGGGCATCATGCCGCAGACATGTAGCATGATGTCCCACCCAGTCACATTATCCTGACACCAGGCCGACCAGTCCTAACACTAACCTCTTAACGCTGAGCGTCAAGCGAGGCAGCTGTTAGTACCATTTTTGTAAGTCTTTGGTATGACTCGACCGGGGATCGAACCCACGACCTTCCGCATCCGAGGCGGACGCTCTAACCACTAGGCCACCGGAGCGGTAAATAATTATGTATGTATTTATTGTAACTGACCAATCTGATTATTCTTTCCTGATAGAAGAATGAACCTAAACCTTGTAACACTAGAGTCTTCGGGTTTACAGGACCTAGCCGCGGGAATTTAGTCACCATTGTTGGCAAACAGGCAGAGGAAGCTACACATTGGATCTGGCGGAAGAGAGAAGAGCAGCGGCGTCTCTAGGGTGGGTGCGGGGGGTGGGGGTGGGGTGTGGACCGCACCAGGTGACACCATCA
>JAECUM010035642.1:0-40018 GCA_016617855.1 Megalonaias nervosa
CATCGATATACCTCCCGTGGTCAATTATCAATCAAAATCAGCAACGCATCGATATACCTCACGTGGTCAATTATCAATCAAAATCAGTAATTTCTTTGATATACCTCACGTGGTCAATTATTGTTATAGCTTGCTCATCGTAAGCAACACGTATTTCGTTGGAAACTGCAATTCAATTTTCATAGAGTTTGAACTTTTTTCATTCCACTATCTTAACTTTATACCAAAATCCTCCAATAAAGGAATAAAATGCTGATTTGCTGGATTATAGAGCTTTAAATCACAGCTGGATGATTAGCAGGAAGCACTTTTACCAAAGCATTACTCCAATGTTTCTTCATGGCCTATGTAGAGGCTTTGCATGAAGCTATTTTTAGCAAAGCATCACTCCAATGTTTCTTCATGGCCTATGTAGACGCTTTGCATGAAGCTATTTTCCTGCATATTGACTTCTGCACCAATTTTAATACTCTATAATTATCACATGGGTAAGCTTCTCCACTTCAAAGAAGGAATGAAGAAAGAAAAAGGGGAATACATTCTGATTTTGACAAGTTAGTATGCTAGATTATGTAAATGACAGGCCAGTAAATTCCACGTATTTGTGTATTATGAAGAATGTAGAGTCAAAATCAGAAAGACAGCATATTGCTTTTTCTATTTTCTGGCCCTATTTAGGTATGCATGTTGAAAGCCACTTCCACAGCTACGGCACCATTTGCAAGCATTATATCAACGGTCAGCATACGGTAGTTATGATAAGCTTCCAGAGCTATGCATAGTTTAGCTGTGTGTAGCAAATGTGCATACGTCTTTAAAACATGACATGTTTTGAATTTGACGCTCACGTGATGATTCTTGGAGTCAGCCCTTTCTGGACTTGAAACATTTTTACTTTCCTCTTAGAAGTCATCACGTACTTTTGGTAAATTTTTAAAAGTTGTATGGCAATCGAACGTTGTTCAAGGGGCTTAGAGATCCAATGAACTTCAAGCACACACAGCAAAACCTCATTAGAGCCGTGACATGACCTGACCTCTGTGACCAAGAGACACGCTAGATTTGTTTAATGTGCAGATTGTGGCCATAGGGAATTTTGGTCGCAGATTCTGCATTTTCAGTTCTATGCGTACATACAGTATTCAAGGACATACTGCCCGTACTCAAAGACATAGTGACTGTACTCAAGGACATACAAAGAGTACTCAACGACATACAGTCCCTACTCAAGGACATATTGACTGTACTCAAGGACGTACATACAGTATTCAAGGACATACAGACAGTACTAAAGGACATACAGACTGTACTCAAGGACATACAAAGAGTACTCAATTATATACAGCCCTTGCTCAAGGTCATACTGACTGTACTCAAGGACGTATATACAGTATTCAAGACATACATACAGTACTCAAGGGCATACAGGCTCTATTACACATGTGCAGACAACAGTTTAGAGCATTGTGATAACAAGTTAACTCCGTTGGATCGTCGGGCTTTCAAAGAACATTCTGATCAACGGTCTCATTTGTCTTTCTGAAAAATACATTTGTTGATAGATAAACATGTCATCGCCGTTGGCGGCAATGCTGATTGAATTATTAAAAAAGGGGAATAACTAAAGGGAAACGAATGGAGGCAAACTATTCAGACGATAAAAGTATTTCTTAGATTTTGACCCTGTTCTAGCACTGAAACTAATATATAACTAGATAATGATAAAAACTTGACTAACCTTAATAGCTTGATTTTACCTCTATTTTCGCTTGCTATTTAGAATTAACTTATTGCATTTTTGAAGTAGAAGGACTTTGATATTTTCTATAAGCATTTTAGTGATGAATCGGCGTTGTCGGTATGGTTTACACTCTGAAATATCAGTAAACTAGTCTATATTGCCACAGTACCGATTAAACACAAGAACTTCTCTTGAAGTTTGTATGAAAGGAAAGTATGATACACCTTTGATTAATAACCCCAGCAATTGTAAAGGAATAATTTCTCATTAAACGTTGGTCATATTTATTTATTATCACCTTGTCATGTAATTATTAATATTCACGCACATCTGTAAATTCGCGGCACATTATATGCAAAAAATTCAGCATTGTAGAAATGTGTAATATAATCCTGAAAACGTCAGTTTGGAAAAAAAAAAAAGCAAATAGAGTTAATATTAATTTATAAAAAGGGAGAAAAAAGAAGTTTAGAAATGAATGAAAAAGTATGAAAAGAGTAACATTAGATATTCGATAAAAGCTATACAGCCCCCAATAAAGAGGAAGATCAGCAAGTCACACCCTCGCACAAACAACATATGAACATATAAAATATGGAACCTACGAACGGTTAAGAACTGTATAACTTCTGAAAGGTCTATTGATGACAGAGTTCGATGTGAGTTGAATAGTCCTACGATTCAAATCAGCCTGCTGCTCCTAAAGCATCATTTAGGTAATGATTCCACCTAATAAAACGATTCCTATTCAAACACAAACACAATTACACAAGGGGAAATCAGTATAAAAAAGATGTTGAAGCAAGAATGGAATATAAAGCAATAATAGGCAAGATTTCCACGTTCGTGTAAAGACCGGCTGTTGGCTCGCGACACTAATGTAATTGTCGTTCTAAATGAAAGTGCTATAGTTATTAGATATCCGATCCGTACAGACTTGTGCACTGGCAATCCCAAGTGAACACAAGTTGAGATATATCTACTGAAAAACCAGATGGAGGGCTAAATCAGCTTCATATCTTCCCTGGGGTCACAACATTCATTTCCCCTTCCTAAATAAGGATTTTTCTCTGTACTTGTTATATGACATATAAATATTACAAATTCCTGAATGTATTCGAGAGGAGTATTAGCAATACATGTAACATATGTTATGTATTTTTAATTTGCATTGTTTGTTAGCTGGTTTGTTAAAAAAAAATTATTTCATTACATGATATTGTAATGTAACATTGTATGTTGGATTTGACCTTGTCCAAAATTGAGTTCATTTCTGCTTTACATGAATTGACTTTTTTATTTCATTCTGTAAACAACTAATACAAAGCTGAAAATATATTCATGTGTATGGGCTTAATATCAGGATCATTATTAATTGAAGTAAATATGTTTATTTGGGTCTCGGTCAAGGTTATTTGAAATTACCTGGTGTACCTAGACATAGTCCAGGTTCAATATTTTAATTGTAGTAATAGGTTCTAATAATAACTAATATTTTTATTTTGTAAACATCAGGATCATTCTAGAAGGTTATTTTTCATTAGGTAATACATTTTTTTTATGGTAAATGCTAATTGTGACCTGAGGTCAAGTAGAAGACTATATAATCTTGTAACTGAGATTACTTTTCATTCATGCTTTAAGTTCTACCACAATCAAGTTGTATTACATGTTGTGTCCAGTATTCATTCGGGCTGGAATCTATTTTCTTCAAATTATTGAACTGAAGTGATTATTTTCTCTGGAAATACAAAAGTGCTCTGATAAAATTCTTGGATAGAGACGTTCACTGGAATTTATAGTGAATTCAAACATGGAAATAAATTATTTGTTGAATTTTACAAAGCTCGTTGCTTTTCACTCTTTTCCGTTACTTATTTTAAGAGTATAGACTCGTAACAGAGTGCCAAATGCAACGAAGAACAGCGAATAAATAAATGTCACAAGTTAGTACAGAAGTTCATAATTGTTATAAGTTGAACTACATAAATGCCCATCGAACTGTAGCTGGTATATGCATGCTTATTTGTATAGATAAACCGTTTTATACCTTTCTTAATTTATGCAGCATAGATAATATTCTTCAACTAGTTTTACAAGTTTAAGTTGCTTTAGGCACACAATACGTGGTATGCTGTAATGCACGGCTGCAAGAACATTTCTTATCAATAGCTGAATTGTACAATATGGCATTCTTGCCGTGAGAATGCACGAAGTAGAAGCTCGACTACATTTATAATATTTTTTAATCATGTAGAGATGAAAAATGAGCTAACTGTGAGCATACATTCATATTTATTGTATTTTTATTTCTCGCAATTTTAATGTATTATTATTATAAATTTGTAGTCCTTAATGCTGGTAGTTTGAATGTCGAAGAGGTATCGATGTACCTTTAATAGTACAACGTTTATCACGTGCAATATTTCACACCTCTAACTCAGATAGATTGCAAGATATTTTTATATGTATCTCTAATACCTATAGTGAGTTGAAGTCACTTGTTTAAATAAATGTCACCGATTTTTATTGTAGATATCTTATTTGCGTTGGTCGAGTAATGAATCATAATGGAATTGTAATAAATGATTCACATATCAGTTATATTAATGTTATCAATTAATCTAGGAACTATTATGAATGATCTAGTACATAGTTAAATCAAATAGTTTATTCGTAGATGGTTTGCTAGCTTGGTTATCATGTACTAGGATGTCGTATGTGTAAACCCGAACAGGCTAGAATATTGCCAGTGTAAACCCGGACAGTCTCGCTGTTGTACTACATCACGTGCAATCACGTGTAATCGGACTAACACACAATAGGACAATTCAGGCCCTAGTGGCGAATCCACGGATGGTGTGCTGAAAATGTATTATCAGACAATCATGGTTTAACAATTAGAATGACTAATTGCATGAAAGAAATTCGATATATAATCAATAATACTGTAAAACAAACAGCTAGAATGAAATACTTGCATGAATGATGTTGTTGTTATAGGGTTAAACGCCATTTTTCAGCACAAGATAGGCTATACATGGCGGCCAGTATAAATGGTGGAGGAAGAACCCGGGAAAATCCAGGAAAGAACCAACGATCGTCGAAAAGCTACTGGCAAGCTTTCTCACGTACCCACATTGGCCCATCCCGAGACTCGAACCCACGCAGACAGAGGTGAGACGGCAGTGATCCGTAACGGTGAGCGCCACTTGGTCACTCAGGGCTCCTTGCATGCAAGAAATTCAATACATAATCAATAATACTGTAGCCAAACAACTAGAATTAAATACTTGCATGAAAGAAATTCAATGCATAATCAATAATTCTGTAAAACAAACAAATATAATGGGTGCAAAATCAGGATTATCACAATTTCAATCTCAAGTAGATAAATTTGCTAAAATTATTGATAGTTTGCAACAAACAAATACCGCCAATAATACCACTGATGAAAGAATGTCTACATTACTGATAAAAAATTACATTCACATGTGCAACAATCAAACCTATTCATTGTAACCACTATACGTCAATTACAAGAACAAACTGATGATCTGAAAAAATACATGAGTACGTTATTAGCTCAAACTGGGGATAAAGGCTCAAATATAAAATGGATTAATAATCTAATGCTCTTGTTAGAATATTTTATAGGCTTGTCGATCACGTGGATGCTGATCGTCCATTACGACGGACAGGAATGGATATAACTATTAAGTGATAATTTTGATCCTAATAAATATTATACTTAATTTAATGCTCCACCTAGACCTATTTCTCCAAATACACGTCCAACTGATCCTGTAAGTATTAACTTGAAAGCATTAATGCTTAGAAAACATGTTCAGTTTACACAAGTATTTGAAACTAGTCCACGATAACAAGGTACTACAGAACACGTGTGTCGGACAAGAACTCGACATCAGAGACAGAGTATACTGAGATTTGGTTTTATCAAACATATAACGATATTAGCTACGGCGCTATCCTATTTTCCGATACCGAAGATAAAAAACAACCTACCTGTTTGAAACCAACTGCAATCTTGCCAGTGACTATTAAATATAATAAAATGGTTGACCCTCAACAACGTAGGGATGGTGCTCCATTGGTGGAGTATGACGAATTGGAAATGATGTATAATCACAAGGGTTAGCTAAGCACGGTATGCCAATTGTTAAATGGTCAGCACCACAAAATGACCTAAATGAATTAATGAAAATAATCAAATAGCCTGTAATACCTACAAACGTTTAATGAACACTACCTTCAATAGTCTTTTTCCATAGGTCATTTGATGAATTCTGCCATTATAATGGGAACCATTGGTATTTGATAGGATGTCCAGTTAAAGCTGGGGCCATTCAGCATCGCAGTGAGTGGAACAGATGGCGCACTGTTGTGCAGATGGTGTCTGGGGCCAATGTCCGTTGCAAGACAACGGTCATTAAAAAAGTTTCCAAGGCAAATTTGCAACTTCTTCTTGCGCACACGATGACGATACCTCGGGGTTTTTTTTAGGGTTCCAGCAATCTCAAATTAGCTACAACGAAGAGTCGTGCTGCTGGAAATTTTACGACTGGCAAAATAATTTATTATAGTTTATAGCCAACTGATGAAGAAAAGGACAATATGTGTACAGTTCCTGAACAGGATTTTAGAAATGAACATAAAAAACACCAGTGCAAATTGGACAGTACTTTCTTCAACGACAATGCTGGAACATTTAATGATGATCAAAATGACATTCTTGAAGAGTGGGGTCTTAAAGACATTCTGCCTGATATTGCGCACACTGCTCCCTCTTAGGTCACGTTAATCAAACGTGACACAGAAGAAGATCCGGAGCAGACATTGCTGCCAAAAGGCACTATGCCAGGATTTATTAATGCACTGCGTGATTCGATGATGAAATACCGCATGGGTGAAAAATTGTCACTATACAACTTGATTCGTCATTTCAAGATGAAGTGGACTACTGGGCAATTGATTGAGAAAATATAGAGCGTATTAATTTTCACCCGCAAGTAACTTGTATGTATGCCACTGCTACAGAGTTAGTATTCACTAGAACACCAGTCTTAATGTCCTTCAGTGAGATTTTATGGAGGTATATTACGAATGAACGTGATCATTTTTTGACACGCTCGTTCAGCCACCTTGACTTGATAAATTCAGACAGTATTGACTGACCCTAGAAAGACCAAAGGAGATATGCCGGCCAACCCAGAATTCTTCCAAATCAAGTTCTGCAATATTCAGCAATTCTGTACTGATAAGACTATTCCTCCATCCATACAGCTTTTAAAACATGGAACCGAGTTGTACGCGTATTCGTACCTGCAGCATACGAGTCAGAGCATTCAAAGAATTACTGTGCCCGTTATTAAGAGAGGAGCTGGACAAGACGATACATGCAGATTCAAGTCGAACTCCGGACTTGTGAAAATGTGCAAAGGGATCGTTGCCTTTCCAACTCGGATGACGAATTCGAGGCGGATAATGAAGTCATAATCCTATCCTGTGTGGACATATTTGTTCCTTATTTGTGTATACGTACCTATCCTTTGTTCACTTACATAATTTAGCACTATGTGGACCATTATTGTTTCCTGTGCGAAAGCATGCGTCTATCATGTGTGAACAACTCTTCCGTCATGTGTAGACATGTTGTAATCCCGGTGTGCGTGAGGACTAAAATTTGGACCAAGAGAGAAGAATCTTTGACATCTTTCCTTTGAATTTAGTCTAATGTAACATTTGTATATTGATCGAAGTGTTAAAAATGTGAATATGTACATAATTTGCTGTAGATTAAAATCTATTAATAACCTATGTGTATGTGCAGTTGATGCTTACTCCCCTTGTACACGGGCACGTAAACAGGCCTAATAGTCAAGTTGTGACAAATGCACGAACACGCCGTCGCTAGAAGTTAAAAACACCTTTCGTAAAGTGTTAAGGAACACATGCAGGAAGTACCTTCAAAAAAGTACAAATGCATTTATGAATGACATACTTTATGGTAATGCATGTAATTTTCATCTTCTGCAAAGATATACAAGGAATACGATGCGAAGAATCCACAAGAGGAAGTGTTGAGACCTTTGCTGATAATCTCAGTGATTGGAACAAACGAATATCGTAAACTGCTAAAGTAACAAATCATCCCAAATTTTAGAGCAAAAGGTATGAAATGGTTCGAACTGGCCAGTCATGGAAAAAGTATGAAATTGACCTACATATACATCAGCGTAGTCAAAGGGTATAGGTATAATTTGCCCGATATTTTGTACTAGAATGTTTGCAAACGCATACGAATCTAATCATAACAGAAAAGAACGATACCTTTATCAGAGGACATATTATTTATCCTAACGAACACGACTTCGGACGACAAAAGGAACCTTACTGCACAATCCTGAAGGATTGTGAACATTGTCGCTGTGTGGTTAAACCCAGTGGGGTTTGTTGTTGATGGGTGGGGTCGAGGATAGCTGCATGTTTAACAATCCATGCTACGAGATGATGTGCAGGATTAAACTAACTTAGTGGAACGTTATCATGAAACTGCGACCTATGATGCTTTCGTACGTTTAAGTCTCAGTGCCTATTTGTACTTCTAACTCACTCTTGAACTAGTAGTAGTATGCGTTAATAGGTCTTGTATTTGGAAATGTATCTTTAACAAGCATTAGTAAGTCCTGAAGCCTCAAGTTTGAGGATAGATAAGGCATATAAGGGCATCATAATCCAGCTCAGAATTGATTGCAGAACCAAATTAAGAAATGCGTTCATTGTCGTCATGATGCAATGGCTGAAAACAAGCTGAAGAAGTGCTGAAAGGAAGTAATATTGGTACAAAAAGACTCAGATACCAGCATTTCTATTTGGACAAACAGTTTGACGGATGCGGAGAAAAGAACAAATTTCTGTCCTTAGAATCCAGTCTGCTGGAATAACAAAAATCAATTAAGAAAAGTCATATTGATAAAAATAAAACATAAAGGGGGGAAATATATTCGGGTTACCTTTTGATTAGTCATTACACGAGGAAGGGGCGGAATGTATATAACAATTATGCAGTTAACTGCCATTTTCTGTGGAATCCTTTTCAAAGTACGTGTCATTTAAGATCTTTAATAGATTTTGTCTATCTCCAACTCATCCTAGTAAAATCCCATTAACATTTTAACCATAAATGATGACGAAAACCAATCAATAGTTTAGTTCAGTACTTATTTGCTTTGAAGATAAATAGCAAACAATCAGTAAATAAACACTATATTACGTACACTTAGTTAAATGTATTTTTATGCAGAAATATCTCCATGTTACAAGTAAATTGATACCACTGTACCTGGATGTACCTTTAATTCAAATCATCCAATCAGAAGAGATGGCAAATACAGCAACATATGTAGGAAATTGTCTAACAAAATTATGCAGATGAATACGAGATCGAAAACTGTTTTATCGTCAAGTACTTTAGTATGTCAGAAGATCTAGTCAGCAGTGTGATATTACAGTTATCCGGTAATCCCAAATATGTATGTGTAAATATTTTTATGTGAATTTTTATGTGTATGCTTAGTTAGATGTAATTGTAAACTATTACAAATTTCTTTATGCCGCCTGCCAGTTTGTACATTTCTTTTGGTTTCCTGCAACTGATTCATCACAAGTCCGCAGTTTTTCTCTACATCTTTTGTGGAAACCTTTTCCGGAAACGCACAAGAAAGCTAATATTCGAACCCACATTGTTTTAGTTGAGTAGTTTGTATCATATTTTTAATATTTTACACCAGGTGGCGGTATAAATCATACACATACATTCAGAACTCAAGATTGATTTTAACACTCAGACTGCGAAGAGATATTTAGTGAACGTATTTTGGCAATACCTGTTGGGTTATCAACGCCAAACATATCACAGGTAGCTCATTAACTATGTAGGCCTGCAGAGGACAAAATGGTTTCAGTCTGAATAGGAGACATTCTTCAAGGACATGGACTGATGACATCTCACTTATTGATGAGAACCTTAGCAAAAGACCTCATTTCTATATCATACTGCATGCCGACAACCAAAGGTTTGCAATCATACTTCTTAGTTACAAGGTTACAATGGCGAGAAAAGCTTATTTCACAAACTTATCAGTGTATGGTCGCACCTACGAGGAATGCTGTTCCATAGCACTAACGTTTGAATTTGCGCCCCTTTATCTTTATCATTATATTGTGTTTCCCATACGCGGATAACATAAAACCTTTATCATGATACATTCATACAAAAGCAAAACCAAACACAGAAATGTGCATTTCAAAATATATATAAATAAAAGCCTAATGTAACATTCACATTTCCTCTTCGTGACAGAGAAGAAACTTTTGTGATAAACTTCAGTGCCGAACTGGTTCACAAACTATCTCTGATAACAGCATAAATAGCACTGTTCGTGAAGAAACAAGTAAAGGATTTCAAGAAGATGCCTTCTTTCCTCCACAACACTCAATATGTGCAAGAAATATGTTAAACACTCTGTCACAATCCCTCTATAGTATTAGGGTTAATACGGCAGAAAGGTGGACATTTAAATTTTGAATGACTCATGAGCCCCAGTCAGCAATGACGACAGCCTAAATATATGAACAACTCTAGGTAAAATATATAGCAATTTAATAAATATTAATAATAAATGGAACTACTCATGCAATTTCTGGATATAAATATTTCAGTTACACTCCATTTATAAAATAATACATTAATTTGGCCTGTTAACAAATGCCTTCCTTATTGCATCACGTGAGAGTTAACGTCCTAATGTGAGAGAGTCTAATTCTAGTAAGAAGTCCCTTGTACTCTTCTGTTTTCGTTCTTCTCCTATTCTCCCTTCTCCTTCCCTCCTGCTCTCTTCCTGTGCCACTCCTTGCACTATTCTCCTTCTTCTGCAAGCTTCCTGTGCTACTCCTTTACTTCCTCCTTCCGCACCCTTCTGTACTAGTTAGTAATTTCTCCTGTCATCTCTTGATAGTTTAGTGCCTTCTCTTAAGCGTACCCTGGGAGCTTCCTGGAGAAGCTTTCTATTTCTTTCCCAGTTCAATTCCTCTTTCCCTTTTTTACTAGTCTCGTTCGCTTGGAATGTCTTTTCCCCAAGAATTCTTTTTGATAATTCATTGTATCCTCCGCTCCTTCAAATAGTCAGGAAACCACTGATTAAGTTTACCCAGGTATGGCTAGATATTCCATTGTCCCATTGTCTGTCTGAGACATTAACTCATCCTACTAATAGGTTTTCAAATTTCTCTAATTCCGATATGCTGGTACGCCTAGTTTAATGTTCGCGGCTTGACACAACCATTTTACATGTAACTGTGAACTCGGAAATCTTGCCTTCTTAGCGACACAAAGGGTTTAATCTCTTTGAAGCGACTAGCCGACACAACCATCTAATTACGGAATAAACACATAGAGGGCCATCTGCTGTTGATCTCACATAGCTTTTAGTCAATTTTCATAAACCTTACGTAACCGTTTACCCCGCAAGAAAGTTAAAATCACAACAGTAAAGATGGAAAAAGTATAACTATATTTCTTCACACACTCAATGTGTAAGAAATTTGATAAGCACTCAATATGCGTATGAATTTTGATAAACTTACAAGTGAAATAAGAAATATATATAAACACTCAGTCCTGTCAAGCATATGAAAAATGTCACACCTTGTTTCAAGAAGTAGGTTTGTACATAAAAATGACGTACTAGCAAACATTAAAGCGGAAAATTATTTTCGTTCTATAAGATTAAAAAATATTAAGTACATTGCCTCCCAGAAACAATAGCCACTATAACTACGATCGGTACTTTAACTGAAGGCGAAGCCAATTGACTTTTAAAACATTTAAAGGGTTTTGAAATAATGCAAGCAATCTGTCAAAACTGTTGCAGCTCAACAAGTTCCTGCAGATCGTCAATAGAAAATAAATTTCTCGTCTCCTTCATCAGATGGGGTAATGAGAATTCTGGCTGCAGTAAGAAAAAAGCTTTCCCGGTGTCAAAATATCTAAATAATATAAATATGGACCAAGGGTATATTACATTCGTATGCTAAATTTGTTTTTAGCTGTTAATAAGTTTATGTTCTTATATATAATAAAAAGCAAAAACAAAAACAAAAAAAAATTAAGAAAAAAACAAACAAAAAAAAAAACAAAACAAACAACAACATATCATCAAGATGAATTAACTATTTTCAAGTCTGTTATCTCTGCCTGTTTCTTTGTGTCATTTTTATCGTCTGTCTGTCTGTCTTGATGGCTGACTATATAAATATCATGATAAGCAAGAGTTACTGCTTAATATTTCACAAGACCACTTCGACCATCACACCACACAAAGATTCCACTTAGACCATCACACAACGCAAAGATTTCCACTTAGACCATCACACAACGCAAAGATTCCACTTAGATCATCACACAGCGCAAAGATTCCACTTAGATCATCACACCACACAAAGATTCCACTTAGACCATCACACAGCGCAAAGATTCCACTTAGACCATCACACAACGCAAAGATTCCACTTCGACCATCACACCACACAAAGATTCCACTTAGACCATCACACAACGCAAAGATTCCACTTAGACCATCACACAACGCAAAGATTCCACTTAGATCATCACACAGCGCAAAGATTCCACTTAGATCATCACACCACACAAAGATTCCACTTAGACCATCACACAGCGCAAAGATTCCACTTAGATCATCACACCACACAAAGATTCCACTTAGACCATCACACCACACAAAGATTCCACTTAGACAATCACACAACGCAAAGATTCCACTTATATTTCAACAATACTCCCAATAAATAGGTATTGTATATTTTACCATTCACTTGAATTTAATACTATAAAAGCATATACAATAATTCAAGTTTCAAATGGAACAACATATTTCTTTTAAAAGATCGATATTTATTTCAATGCAACATATTTCTTTTAAAAGATCGATATTTATTTCAATGCAGCGAAGATAATAAATGTACTATGCATGCCAAAATATGGGATTCAGGTATTTCCTTGTGACCTATTCGCAAATCCATGATAAGTTAAGGAAACAGTTTATCCTATTTTTCTTCGATTTTCATTATCTTTTCTTACGGTATATTTAAAAGAAATGAGTGACATGACTTCTCAGTTTACAAAATCTTCATATCGCCACTATTTATTACATAATAGAACTGTATCCATCGATGACAAAATATTCTGATAAATAACATAACAATGAAAGCCAGACTGATAAATAATCTTTGACGGAAGTCTTATGGCAATTAATCGTAGTCAAGCAGACAACATTTTGTTATTTATTGGCTGTTAAAAAATTATCCGTCTGCCTAATATCCTGATAAGCTCTATCATTTCCATTAAGAAAACTCGTAGACACGTCCGATTTTAAGTGACATGATCGTTGAATCAAACACGCATGCGTTGTTGCATGAACGGAAATGGCAGGAAAACAAAGTGCCTTTTCGAAAAGAGACAAACTGGAAGTACTGTAATTGAAAGAGACAGTCACTGGCACGAACCTCGCCTGTACAGTTAATGTATGTACAGTTCAAAGCAATAACAATTCAAATTCGTGACGCGTAGGTAATATTGTATCCTCAAGCTGGTGCTCAGCAGCATGCCCTGCTTCAGAAGTGTGTGTGTGTGTGTGTGTGTGTGTGTGTGTGTAATTGTATTCTACTTCGCGAGTCGCAACTGAGAATAAGATTTAATAATGCATTTTCCCGAGAATCAAAGAACTCAGTATTCGTATATTTAGTAGCTTAACTTCCAACCATCGTGTTCAAGAAAAGGACATTTTTGTAAATAATCACCGTTCCTGTAAAGTTTATTTGATGTCCCTTGACCAGCCGTAAAGCTACATTTTCTTCCAAACTTTTCTTCCCATGCGATTGTGAGCCAGTTAAGTTATCTTTGGAAGAGCTCCTGAATCATGTTTTTCTTAATTTTGTGCGGTATGGTTTACATTTTACTGCGATAGTTTAAAATTAATCACTTTAGAGAAATTAGGACACGGGTTTGCTCAATAGATTTAACAGCATAGGGTCAAGATATGACTGGCTAATACGAAGGGTTAACCTATGATGGCGTCTATAGGAATGTTGTTCAGGCCCTAAAGATTGTACCAGTTCACCTACACATTGCACATGGTTACCATTACTAAACAGGGTAACTTGCTATCGACTGTTTTTTCATGTGTGGACATCCTTAATAGTTGCATGTAAATATGATGATAATAAAGAACCAAACTGTTTAATTTGCAGTTTAAAACTTGATACATGCTGTTTCGTTCTATTTGTACTGTTCATTAAACTCAAATTATCGAGAAGAAAAAAAAATAGATTTGTTTTGTGATGTTCATTTCACTTCACTTTTGTGGCCAGTCAATGCGCATTAAACCATGGGCGTCCGAGATGATTTTTCCAGTGGGGGTGGGGGAAGACACAATGGACGAGACGAGCTTTCCAAGTAATGCCAATGGGGTCAAGGTGAGAGGCAAGCTCCCACAGCTGGATTTGAATGATATAATTTTTTTTTTTTTTTAAAAGTTATTGCAGGCTTATCTTCGACCAATTTATGCACACATACCTTTATAAATAACATACATACATACATACATACATACATACATACATACATACATACAGACATACATACGTACGTACGTACGTACATACAGACAGAAAGACATACTTTACAATTATTTTAAAATATTGGCGACTGAACCCCTTGTAATCAGCTGTAGAAACACATGGATCCTACAGACTGCCGTTAGCTAACTATTGTAAAGAGTTTTGCACAAACACGCTATGTATAAAAATAATAATATTAAACACTTTTGTTCATCAAATCAAAGCACTCAGCTCATATTTTAATATCAGTAGTCTTTCCTTTCTAATGCGATGAATGAGCCTATTGTTTTTAGCAAAGTTCAGTTTTCGATTTTCCCACAACCTTTCCTGGACCACCTGTGGTTTAAATGATGTGTAGATTTCCAATAAGTATGGTTGGCTAATTCTGACACCTATTTTCGTTTTCAGAAAAATTTCGCTTAATGTTTAACACTGACTGCATGGTACAATTTTGGTAGAGTTGCCAGAAAGACAATTCATGTGTTTCTTAATCGTTTTCGCAAAAAGGACGTGTAAACCTTTTGTACACTAGTAATAATCGGAAACGAAATAAACAATCAAACATCTTATGCATGACATATCCACATTACAAATGAATTCCCTAGATCACGCTGTGTTGACATGACCTACATTCAACTAAAGTATGCCGTACATTGACCAAATTAGTTGTTGACATGAACTTGGCAATTCGACATTGATTATGCATGGAAATCTCACAACGTATTATATATGTACTCTACACAAGCGATGTGACATCACCTTTAAAGTTCGTTCTACAGTGTTATACTATTGTCATTAACCCAAATGACTTAAATAAAAGCTACATTACGAATTAATATATGATATTGATATCCGTAATATTGTGACTTGTTTGTAGTAATATCAATATCTCTGGTAATATCAATGTGATAATATCAATGTCCGTGATAATATCAATGTCTGTGATAATATCAATGTCAGTTAATATCAATACCTGTGATAATATCAGTGTCTGTGATAATTTCAATCTGTGTGATAATATCAATATCTGTGGTAATATCAATGCCTTTGGTAATATCAGTGTCTGTGGTAATATCAGTGTCTGTGATAATATCAATATCGGTGATAATATAGTCTCTGTGATAATATCAGTATATGTGATAATATCAATATATGTGGTAGTATAAATGCCTGTGGTAATATCATTGTCTGCGGTAATATCAATATCTGTGATAAGTTCAGTATATGTGGTAATTATCAATATCTGCGATAATACTATAAATGGATGACTTAAAGGAGGATTGTAACTCAATGCCGAATTTTAAAAAAATCTCAGAGAGGTAATGATTCTTAATACACTGCTGATCCGACCAGAGTTAGCGATCGTTTGGCGACTTTGTTAGGCTCCATTATTATATCTCTAACCATGAATGTTCTCCATTCTGGTTTATTTCTGTTTATGCATATATAACAAAGCACAAGGCCTACTATTTCATACAAAATTGCAATATGAATTCTCCCACCTGCTATAATTCAGAAGTCTTTCAAACATTTCATAATCTTTGAACAACTACAGAATGGACACCTAAGTTAGGAACTTGTAGTAATGTTAATCATGCTGATTCAACTTTTACTTTGTTGTACATTCAATTTGCTAAGGAGTGTATGCCATTTCGTACATAACCCTTAACGAAGGACAAATGCTGGTATTGTTCCACAATGAGTAGAGCAAGAAAGAATTACAGTAGTAACACCTTAAAATCGAGCAACCCCAACATTTTAAAAAACAAAGCAACAATGGCAGACTATTGCGTGAGTTTAACTTGATGTACGTAGTCCCAATATTTCTTAGTTCCTCAAAATAGCATTCGTTGTCAGTTGAAGGGTTGGAGGGCTTTTTAAATGCGCTAATGTCACTAGCAATTTTTCTCTAATCAAACTATGGACACATACACTTGACATTGATTTCATATTTAAATGGGTTTTCTTTCTTCACATTTGTTTGATTTATCAGGACTAAATTCTAAGCCGTAGATTGGTATTTCATGTCACATATTTACGAAAGAAGACCCAAAGACCTAATACGAGAATTATACCTATCTATAATTACTAGCCACTTACACATTTTAATATTCCAAGAATTCCTCATATTAAGAAATTTAACAGGATATTATACGAAAATAAACCGTACTTCCATAAAGTCTCGTTAATATATTTATCCATGAATGATGTCTGTACCTCAAAATTCCAGATAATCAAACAAATAATCACTAAAATCTGACAAAGCTATAAAATGAAATGCGCATTCATATAGCAGAACAGAACAGAGCAAATCTTTAAGTCAAATCGTTCAGGTCCAACACAAGCGGCTTATGAAAGCGCGACAACTGCAAAAGCATTTAAATGCGACATTACAAATAAGTGATTTAGAAGTTGAAATGGTGTTATTCATCAGAATGTAAGCAATACATATAATTGTTCTAGCATCAAAATAAGACAACATGAAAATGTTTGTGGCAATGTTTACGTAATGATACAAATTTGAAATAGGTAAACAACACTCTCCGCACATCATCAGGTATTAGATAGATGATTCCCGTGCAAGAATAACGGCCGTGGAGTGTACACAAGTCATGCAAAAACGCGTTCATAATGCATAGTGTAAACGCAAATCTATAATAATTCAAGATATTATTTTCATAAGAAAAGTGAGAAAAAGTTATAGATTATGAAGAACTGTATAAGATTTTGCAATTGTGCAATATTAGGTTTACAATTGTAGTAGGGCTTCAAAAGTCTAACTCTTTCATCTGGAAAAGAGTAGAAATAAATAAATAATAATACTTATCTCAACTTCATTTTGTTTGCAGTAATTACATTCTCTTTCCCGTAGTGATATATACTTTTCTTTACGTAATTACGTTCTCTTTCCTCTAGTGGTATATCCTTTTCTTTACGGTAATTACATTCTTTTCCTCCAGCGGTATATCTTTTTCTTTACAGTAATTACATTCTCTCTCCTCTAGAGGTGTATCTTTCCATCGATCACTTCCAGATTGAAGTCTATGATTAGAAGTCTTACACTTTATCAGTGGCATATATACATTTCTCGATACACGTAGTACGTGGTCTTCAAAATTTATAATACTGTAATAAAATTTCCTTTAAGACGATTAGGTTACGGAGGCAAACCACTCCTTAATATCGAGGGTTTCTGTAACGATGTATAGAAATTCATAATTAAAACTCTCTGGTCTTCTGACAAATATGAAAGTATTCTTAACAATTGAATCCATTTCTAAGTGTTTCAATCAGCTGTAGTCTCGGACAAGAGGATGTAGATGTGTTGATAATTTAGTTTCTTGGCCATTGATAATTGAAATCCCAATACCTATGACTGGAGATTTGATAATAATATCTTTTGACTTCCTCCCTAGTAAGGTATATAAATGTGCGTGCTTTCTCGCAATGATAGAGTATTTCTTAAAACTTACTATGCAAGTTTTCAATGGTTTCGATATTTTCAAACCATCATCATCCCCGGTAAAATGGTATAAAGATGAAACTGTAAATAAGTAGTCGAATTCAAATATTTAATCCTTTACAGCAAATGTGTATCTTTTTAAGCTTACTTAGCTACATGTTTAATTGCAATGTAAATATCTGAATTGCTAGAAAATATATCAGCTATACAGTCAAAGGCGCACAAGCGTACCTTTTTAATTATTCAGAAAGTGAATGAAAGACAAAAATAAGATCTACTGGTGAATAACCTGGCCCGAACCCAGCTTGGTTTTTCTTAAGTACCTCGTGGAAATCAAGAAAATTCTGAAGTGTCTTATTCTGAACAGATGTAAAACGCCTGTCAAAAAGGCCTTATATTACCCTCGTCTAATTCGTGACTCAGCTAAGCATCTAGAATCAGCCTGAAGTGAAAAAAAAATTAAATTAAAAAGACACATTAATGGCATCAAGGTGTTAGATATGCGTTGGATATATTGATTTTAAACAGTTTCTCAGGAAGGAAGATTTATTACTTTTGAGGCACCTGATGCATGTAATAATTCTTACCCCCTTATTGCTGAATTAAGACTTTCATCATCGTTATTACTATAATGTTTATATCATCTTCATTTTCACGTTTTCATCCCCGCTAGAGAGATTTGGATTCTAAAACGTCATAAAGTTTTCCATTTTCGGATTTTATTCATCTTTCTATTTCCTAAAACTACTTCTAATTTGCTAACAATCCATTGGAGGATTATGCATTTTAGGTTCTGAAACCTATTTTGAATAAATTGTTTTGTTTTTGTTATTCACGAATTCATTTTTCTTGTGTATACTTCGTTTGTGTAATAAGATTCGTCATAGTCATTTGTGCTGGAATTTTATGATGTGTTTTCTACACAAATACTCTGGGTTAATATTATACAAACATACTCTGGGTTAATATAATACACACATACTCTGTGTTAATATTATACACAAATACTCTGGGTTAATATAACGCATACACACTCTGGGTTAATATAATACACAAATACTCTGGGTTAATATAATACACAAATACTCTGGGTTAATATAATGCACACACACTCTGTGTTAATATAATACACAAATACTCTGGGTTAATATAATACACAAATACTCTGGGTTAATATAATGCACACACACTCTGGGTTAATATAATGCACACACACTCTGGGTTAATATAATACACAAATACTCTGTGTTAATATTATACACAAATACTCTGGGTTAATATAATACACAAATACTCTGGGTTAATATAATGCACACACACTCTGGGTTAATATAATGCACACACACTCTGGGTTAATATAATACACACACACTCTGGGTTAATATAATACACAAATACTCTGTGTTAATATTATACACAAATACTCTGGGTTAATACACAAATACTCTGGGTTAATATAATGCACACACACTCTGGGTTAATATAATACACACATACTCCAGGTTACTATAAAACATTCTGTCTTCTATTCAACATATCATTTGTTAAAAACGTATTTTCAGTTCTATTAAAAAGCCACTAAATTAGCGTCAGTGTATAAAAGTGAAATTGCATAAGATCCTGCGAATTACACATCTATTACACTATTGAGTTGTATTGGAACAAATATGGGTATAATTATTTTTAGATATCCCTACAACCACTTACACTGAAATCAACTTTTTTTTTTACAAACATCTGTTCAGTTTTCTTCCCAACAATTCTCCAATATTTCAGTTCATAGAAATATACCCACAGTATATATGTACCCCACAAAATGAAAAGGACGACAAATCTGGTGTCACATATGATGTCTTTAATATATTTTATCTTGTTTACAGTAATTAAAGCATTTGACCTTGCTTGGCATGGAGGTCTAATACAGCAATTAAAGCATTTGATCTTGCTTAGCATGGAGGTCTAGTACAGTAATTAAAGCATTTGACCTTGCTTAGCATGGAGGTCTAACAGTAATTAAAGCATTTGATCGTGTTTGGCATGGAGGTCTAATACAGTAATTAAAGCATCTGACTTTGTTTGGCATGGAGGTCTAATGCAATCATTAAAACACAATGGTACGGATAGCTCTCTTATTGATTGGTTTTTTGAATACGTATATAATGGACCTCAAAGAGTTTGTTAATAGTGCTCAATCCAGCATCCAAAATGTTATGGCCGGCGCACCACAGTGTTCGGTGTCAGGTCCTTTATTATTTATTGTGTATATTAATGATATCAGCCAAACCCTCCTCCTGAAGTGATAATTTTCTCTCTTTACGCTAAGGTCACTGGCTTATTCTTCAAATTGTACTAACGAGATTGAACACAGATTTATAAATTATTGTCCATTGGTCAAGGCAGTGGAGGCCGATGATTGGACAAGGCGGCATAATCTTCAGTGATCTATGTAATCGGATCAAACATATTGCTATGTATATCGTAATAGTGCATATTGCTTTAGTGTATTATTTTCATAATAATAGATTCTGTAAGGCTCATTTACTTCATGAAATTTTATTGCTAAGATCATACGATCGTAGTCTGCACTTTAAGGCTGAGTCATGTATATTGTGTATGTTGTTTCATTCAAAAATTTCAATGTTGAGTAGGTTTAATAATTCTGATAAACATCACGTGATCCAACAAGCACATGACTTCTTGTGAATGGAAGTTGTGGGGGGTTTGAAAAAAAAAATAAATAAATAAACACCTCTCGACCAATTTCATGATTAGCCAGTGTAAATCAGCTGATTTGTTTACTGATAGAATATTTCGAAATACCAAGAATGATTCATTGAAGGTTTTGTATTGCAAATTGCTATTACGTGTTATTCTATACAAGTGAATTATTACGCGGATGTAGACATTCTTAATAGTAATATTGGTCTTGGAAGAGAAACAGATAGAGTTGATTCATTTCATTAATATAAATATTCGTTTGAATTATAGTTCTCTAACATCCATTTAAAGACTATGTGGATATGTAATAGCTGTAGGAAATTGCTGTTCATTCATTCAAAGACATTTGGATTAATAGCTTTATTGGAATTACCATGAATTCATTTAAATACATTTATGAATTATATCAGTGCTTTTATCTGTACTATTGACACATCAGTACAGTAGCGACATTATTCGGAATACCTTTGGAATTTATTAGGATTACTCGGAACTATTGTAATTGATATACCTTATAGGATTTTATGAATTCATTCACTATACTGTAAGTTATTTTGTTTAAATTCTTTCTCTTTGTATTTTATGGAAATAAATGATATTTTTCAATTTTATAAAACTTGTTGGTTTTACTCTGTCTTGTTACTTATTTTAAGACCACGGAGTCTTAAAATGAGAAATGTGGTGGTTCTTTCGAGATTTGAATGATTTCGAGAGTTTAACCTTTCAGAGATTTTGATATTGTGAGATTTTAATATTTCAGAGAAAAACAATTGTTTTTAAAATTTAAATTTCACTTTGGTTTGAAATTTTCTCAGTCCGTGGTATTTTAATTGCACATATTTTGGAGATTTAGAGTGAGACCAACAAGCTTTCACCATGTCATCTAAAGCAGGGAAATTTGTTATAGATCCTACCCAGAAGGGGTTAGAGTCCTTAAAAAAGGACAAGTTACTTGAGTTTGCCAAGCATTCGGATCTTTCTTAAGCAAATGCATCTTTAACGAAGCAAGAGATCAAGAATATTTTGATAGACTATGTTGTGAACAATGATATTCTTGATAAAGGTGTTTTGGGGTTTGATTAAGAATTCTTCATCTGGTTCTGACAGGAAATTAAGGAATTTGCAGTTACAAAACCAGATGGAAGTTGAGTTAAGAAAGATTTTGCTTTAGCAGGTTGCAGAGCAAATGCATAAAGACGAAAAAGCAAATGAAAATGCAAATGCATAGAGAAAGGGAAGAGAGAGAGAGAAATGGAAATGCAAGAGGCAGAAGGAGAGAGATGCAAATGCAGATAGCAGCATTGCAAATGAAAATGCAACTATAGAAGGAAGAGAGGGAAATGCAGTTCAAATTAAAGGAATTAGAACTGACAAGTAGAACACACTCTTCACCTGTATACACAGGTTCTGGCCTGGATGCTGCCAAACATTAGGTTGGTACCCTCATTTTGGTAGATAAATATTTTCTTAGTTTTGAGAAAATTGCTGACAAGTTTAAATGGCATAGCAGAGAGAAGATTGGCCTGTGTTATTACAAAGTGTACCTATTGGCAAACTAGTGCAATACAGACTTCACTCTCATCAGAATAAAGTGGTCATTACGATGTTGTCAAGGAATGTATCTTGAAGAATTATGAATTTCTGCCTGAGGCCCATCGGCAAAGATTTAGAAATGGAAACGGATCTATTCAGACTCCGCGCGTTGGATTTGCATGGCAAACAAAAGCTGTTTAATAGATAGTGTACAGACAAGAAGATTAACAAAGATTATGATAACCTCAGACAGCTCATACTGATTAAAGAGTTCAAGAGTTGTCTCATTAGTGACGTCAGAACCTACCTTGATGAGAAATGGGTTATTCTTATGCTTATTCTTTGACTTGCAAGGTTTCATTTCTAAATAAACCTTCATATCAACAGGTGTTTGTTTTAAAAGCAAATCATTTCAGTCTCATACGACTACTTCAAAATCTCAAACTGTAAAACAATTAATAACCTAATTTCTGATAAGACTGATCAGAAATCCTTATCTCTTCCCATGTGCACTTATTGTAAGATAGAAGGGCACCTTTATTTCTAATTACTAATAATGATCATAATTATAAGACTCAATGACGACTTTGGGCTAATTTCTCATTGCAGATGGGCTTGCGACGGTTCTGGAAGAATTCAGAAATTTCCTTTTGGTTTGGATAAGTCAAAGAAATAGGCAATTTCTAGACAAATTAGTAGTAAGATCTGTCACGTGGGGTTTGGTGTGAAATATATTCATAATAGAATGTGTATTAAAGGAGAGAACTGAACAATCAGTTTCATTCCTATTTTGAGTCATTCTCATTCCTGTTGTAAGTCAGCAGACGTCACAATTCTTGGCGGACAAGTACATTTTCGGTTTTGAAATTTATGCGGAACTTCTCATTCTTTTGGACTTTCTTTTCATTCATAACCTTGGTAAGTAAATTATTTGTTAAGTTTACAAAACTTGTTGGTTTTGCATCTTTCTGTTACTGAGTTTATGACTATAGAGTCGTAACGAATGAATTAGTCAGTCCTTAAATAAAGTCACATTTGCTCCTAGTATGGATCAGTCAAGAGGTATTGATCATAGTGATACTCCATTTGCTTTCATTCTCTTAATTCTAATAAGGGTGATAATGTCTTACAGGAACAAGACCATGAGATCTGTTTCTTACTTAGGGCTATTAGCGAACCATACAAGTACCAACCTGTTATTCTGTACAACAAAAATGGTGTCCTTATGAGGAAAAGGATGCCACCTGAGGTACCCGCTGGTGATGAGTGGTCAGTAAACTATTAAATTGTTGTTCTAATGTCGTATCGACAAGAAATTTTTAATCGTTGTTAAGAATCAGTAAGACTTATCACGAGATTTTAAATCATTTATTTTGGCCGAAAATTAAACGGGATGTTTCTAAATGCTGTAGATCTTTTCATACTTGTCAAATGGCAGGGAACCCAAAGCAGAAGACACTTGAGGTTCATCTGCAACGTATTCCTGCATTTGACGAACCATTTAGTAGAATAATGGTATATTGTGTTAGCCTATTACCTAAGATCAAGTTAAACAACCAATACTTGTTGACGAATATGTGTGCGTCCACAAGATTCCAGAAGTTTTGTTTTTTTGGGGGGGGGTTGGGGGGGGGGGCAATTTTATGACTACGACCATAATAAAAGCTTTGGTTAAGTTATTCACACTCTTTGGCATTCCCAAATCAGTCCAATCTGGTCAAGGGTCTAAATTTAAGTATGGAATTTTCCAGCAAGGCATGCATGAATTAGACATCCAACAGTTTAAATCTTCTGCCTATAACTGAGGGTCAAGGTACTTTGGAAGGATTTTATCAGACTTTGAAGAATATGATTAGGTCATATTGCTTTGACACAAGGCATCAGTTCAAGACCCTATTCAGATCAGGTATTTTGGTCCTTATAAAGTTAGCAAGAAAATAAGTCACTTAAATTATATTATTAATACTCCTGGTTGGCAAGATAGGAACCGATTTGTGTCATATTAAAAAATGTTGAAGGAGTATATTAACAGAGATAGCCCTGTACCGTTTTCAATTAATTTAGTTGTAGATATTCACACAGTGAGGATTTAAACGAAGACGCGAAATTGTACTGTAATAACTTAGTAACTTTGACCAATCTTCGCAATTCGGAAATGTTGGACAATCTGAACTAGACACTTTCGCATCTGTTGTCATAAGAGAAGCAATATTCCAACACCAACAAATAAAAATCTACAGTGACGTTGAAAATGTAGATTCTACGTGAAACAACATCCTTACAGAATGAATCCTCTCAAACAATACCGATTCAAGAAAGAAGTTATTTGCTAGAGAATGGCTTCATCAAACTAAGTAAAAGCAACTGGAGTTCACCATTTATTCTAGTGCCGAAAATAGATAATACACTCTGTACGTGTACTCATTACAGAAAAGTAAACAGTGTCACCAAGACGGATTTATTTCCGCTACCAAGAATCGATGACATCATTGACAAGATTGGAAATGCAAAATTTGTCAGCAAGTCTGAACTCTTAAATGAAATCTGGCAAATTCCATTCACGGTCAGAGCAAAGTAAAATTCAGCATTCGTCACTCCAGACTGACTTTAGTAAAATAAGGTTATGCCGCTGGGGATGAAAGGTTCCCCCAGTACCTTCCAACGTTTGATGACTATGACAACATCTGGTAAAGGTAATTGCGGCCACACGGAAGACATTCAGAAGTTTTTTGATCGACTCAGTGAAGCTAATTTGACAATTAATATAAGCAAAAGTTACTCTTGCCCTGCTTGTGTTACCTTTTTAGGACATGTTGTGGGACTTGGTGAAATAAAACGTTTAGAAGTTAATGTTAAGGATATCTGTAAATTCCTTGTGCCTATCAGTAATAAGCAATTGATGAGAGTTTTGGGTATGGATGGCTATGATCGGAAATTTTGCTGCAATATTTAAATGATTGCTGAACCCCTGACCAACTTGTTAAGCAAGAAAGCAAGGTCTGACTAGTCAGACAAATGTCAGGAGGCTTTTGTTAAGTTCAAAGCCATACTCAGGAGTGCACCAGTTCCGTCAGCTCCAGATTTCACTAAACTGTTTAATAAGTCTGTAGATGCAAGAGGTGTGGTGTTTGGTGGAGTATTACTATAGGAAGACAACAATAGAGTCGATAATCCAGTGAGCTAATTTTAAAAATAAAGTTGAACAAGCACCAGAGAAATTATTCCGCGATTACAAAGGAGTATACGGTCTTAAAATTGGACTTGTAGTGTATGTTAATGCAGTTCCTTCGCCAATTTTCGTATTCAGTGATCACAACAACATTATTTTCATTAATAAAATGAAAAACAAGAATCCAAGACTGTTAAGATGGACTCTAATGTTAGAAGCATACAAGACTCACGTTTGCCACATCAAGGAAAAGGCAATTGTTTTTATTGCGGACGTACTTTCAAGTGGATAGAAGCAGTATATTGCATTATTCTGTATATATGCTGCATCATTTATATTTCTATGAAATATTGATTACATATTTGTTTGACAAGTATGATAAAATTAGTTTTATGGAATAAATCTCTTTTTCCTTGTTATATATGAAAGTGAAAGAATTGAAAAAACTTACAGTATAGTGAATGAATTCCTAAAATTCTGAAAAGGTCTATCAATTCTAATAGTCAATATCAATGATTTCCAAAAGTATTCCGAATGATCTAACCACTGTACTGGTGTGTCAACAGTACAGAAGAAATCAGTGATATAATCCCAAAATTTCTTTAAATGAATTCATGGTAGTTCCAATACAGTTATTAATCCAAATGTGCTTGAATGAATTTGCAATAATTCCCGTACCAGAATTATACCTACATAGTCTTTAAATGAATTTTGGAGCATTGTAATTCCAACGAATGTTTTTATTAAATAATAGAATCAATCATGTCTATGACTCTTCCAAGACAAATATTACTACTAAGAATGTCTACATCCACGTAATAATTCAATTATAGAATGACAATCTGCATAAACTATTTTTCTTCTTCATTTCAGTTAATATGATTTGGGTGTCTTGATTTTATCCATTGAAAATATCAGTGAAATATATGCAAATTTACCATTACCGCCAATATAATCTGAACTGTAGGTCATGTTTCATATAAAAATCTCAGTTTCATTTGTATATGTGATAATGAGGGGCTGAAGTATAATCAGCGGAAGAAACAAAAAATCACAAAATATATTTGGAACTACTCTTTTTATTTAAAAATATTTAGTTTTTCTTCTTCTTTCCTTCTCTCTTACTCTTACTTTCTGTGTCTCTGTATCTGTCTGTCTGTCTATCTCTCCAAGTCCGGATGAAAAGGTATTAATATCTGTATAGACTGTTTACCCTCTAGGATACATTTATGTAATCAATGAAAAGGCGCCGTCAAGAATGCATGCAAATGAACACCAAGCAATATAATGCAAGCTTCTAGTATTAACTGTGTTAGATTAAGTTTTCCTCACGAAGTATGCAAGTTAGCAGTGATTGAATTTAAATGACCTTTTGCTATTAGATATTCTGTGTCACCCATACACTGTCGTATACCTGTAACACTCAACGACAAATGGTACAGGCATTGATTGGTGTCGATTGCATAGCGAAATTAAGTGACGGTCGAAATTTGGCTGCGGCCTACCAACACATAAAATTAACGCAACATACTATATATATTGTCTATGATTGATTGGGAGGTTCAGTTAATTTTGTTAGTCCTAATGATCCTAAGTGCATGACAAAATGATTGTGTGTTCAAACTGTTTTGATAATCACCTACTAGCATGTTCCATTTCATTATGTCGTCTTTTCCGCTACAAAGGTAATTTAAAAACGAATGTTTGACGAATTATACCGAAATTAATCCTATTTCTAAGTTATACGTTTCTGTCGCACTAATCAATGGTTGTGGAAGGTCAGCAATATAAGGTAAGACACCATATAATATGTTAAGAAATTACTTAGTTGCTTGGTTCTTCCTCCACCAGATATACTAGCAGTCATGTACAGCCTATCATGTGATGAAAATGGCGGTAAACCCACAAAGCAAACAAACAAATGAACTCGGTTTATGAAATATTCGTCCAAGGTATGCCAAGCAATTTCTTCATACATCTTAACACGTGGTACACGAGTAGGAAGATCAATTAAAATTTTGCCTGCGTCTAATTGCAGTCTTCAGCCGAACAGCTATCCCAGACAACATCAGCATATAAAAGTAAAGGGCGGATGTTTTAAAATATATCCTTTCTAAAGTTTCTTGCCTAATTTATAGTGAAGTACTTTCAAAACATTGATCATGTCTGAGGTCGACTGAAAGATGTCAATATTATCGCGACTCTATGAAAATATAATTTATTCCCTTAAATACAATGTGAAAGAATTAAATTTTACTTGTCTAGTTGCATTTTTTTAAATACTAATTTAAGAGAATCTTCTGTCTTCTGTAAACAAACACTAAATTCGGAAACACATATGGTCGTTAGAGGAGACTGTAGACTGAGAAAATTAAAAAAATACGCATAGACTAAACGAATAAATAAAATTACTAAACTCGTGCCGATTTTAGTGGAGACGAAAGAAAATCAGAAAAAGAGATATAAAATAAAATTGATCATAGACAAAAATTATCACTAAAAGTCTGATACATATGGATTATAGAGGAGCCTGAAACAATTCCAGAAAAATTTCAAAACATTTGCGTCGAAAAGTTGCAAGAAAAATTCCGAAACCTACACGGTCTTTAGCTGCGATTGAAAAATGTCGGAAAACGTTTAAATTATGATGGAGACTAAAAGTAATATTATAATTGCTAAACTGATACCGAATTTTGAGATTAGAAAGAAACTTTTCCCAAAAAATTTAAAATTTGTAAAAGGAAATAGTACAAATTTTAAAAAAAAATTAATATTGAGAAATTTTCAGTTTATGTACATGCAAAAGGTTAAACAAATTAAACGAACTTAGTAAAGACTGAAACACATCCAAACAAATTAAAAATTGCAACCAATTTTTGTAAATTGTAAAACTAAAATTAAAAAGGGATCTTTTTATCTTATCAGGAGTAGTCAGAAGTCATGCTGGAGTAAATCTGACTAGAAGTACGATCTGTTGTGACTCACAGAATGTATGTAGAATGAGAGTATTCACTCGGGTGGAGGGTTACTCTGTATATAGGGAGAAAGAGATGTAACCTAGTCAAAATACACTTGAATACCTATTGTAATAAACAGTCACACATTTCCATAAGCCTAGCTAAGTCGTCGACGTTATATGTTACTCAATACTCTCCAAGAAGTTCACGCTAGCGATTTTGAAGAGGACATGATTGACCCATAGCCAAGACCAGTTGACACCGCTATACAAAGAGAAGATATCAGCCAAGAAAGAAAATCGTTCGGTATCTACAGAAGACTTTATTCACATACCAGCTACCCAAAAAGTAACTTCCAGAAAATTTAAAACAACGACTTACACTTACACTGTTAAATTTAAACAGTCACAATAGTTGTCATGTCTTTGTGTTTAAATTTTCCATGAAGAATCTCTTGGTAAACAAAAGCACATAAACAGGAAACGGCATCCAATATTCAAATGATTCTTCATCTTTTTTGGAATTGAATTTTTCCATGGAAGTTTGTATAACACTTATAAGAGAAGTGTTGGCAAGGCAGGTCTGATATTGTCTTTACAGTTGATCATGGTCTGATCATTTTCAAGTTACACAATTTTTAGTTTTCTTAAAGCAATCAGATCCCAATGATCGAAAAGTCTTGGCCGTTTCGGATGCAAATTGTATTTTGCATTTCACTTGAATCTGTACAAACTAATTGTGAATTCGTTCTCGCAGCTAAGTAGGTAGATTTGGAATGTGCTACTCTAAAATGTTCTTCTACAAGAATGTCATCTGACCCAACTAATCAACATCTATATAGCATGCAGATATCAACCGTTAAACGTGTCATAGAACAAGCAATTGTTCTTTGTGTAAGCAATAGATTTTCAAACCTCACAAAGGTGAACCTTTTTTTTTTCTTGTTACGAACATGTTACCCACAAGGTCTAGTGTAGGCGTATCCAACTTTCAGAATGTTTTCCTAATAGCAAATGTAATTTCTAATGGTATAAATTTTGCATATCACTTGTATTACAATACAAGAAAAATCTATTATCTCTAAACTATAAACTATATATATTGGCAACTTTGCTAGAGGTCAAAGCTTAGAACGGTTGTATGTAGGGAACAAATATAAAAAAGATGGGTATCTCAAAAGTCTGGACAACGGAAATTGAAAACCCTAATTTCAGGAAGTAAGTGATACATGTAAATTATGGTCCTTTCGTTAATATAAAATAATGGAATTTAACATTTAGGCTGTAATGTTCGGGTTTGGGTCGCTATGACCTCTAGAATGGTATGAAATTTTAAAAATGTCAAAAGGTTTAATATTATGGACCTCTATGTCATCTAACGTAAAATGCAATGCTAAAAATGTCCATATCTTTAAATTTATGGGTCTCTAAAGACTCTAACGGGAAATATAATGTTAAAACTACACTTACCAACCAATACGCAAAAACTCAGTTATCTACTATCGATCACAATTATATACTATCCAAACACCCCACAGTATACCATTTGCACACCGTTTGGAGTGACTTTTGACTAATGTTCAGGTTTTTATTAACACCCAGTAACTAATTATCTACACTTCAACAGTCAAAAAGTATCACGAACACAACCAATAATCCTCACTTACTAGAGCTACCAGCGCCATTTTTCGTCTATCCAACATCCCACATTTACTATCCAACGAAAAGTGTCACGAAAATATGCACAAACCATATTTACAGCACACAAATATATTATTACTCATTAGGCAAGGATATGAATGAAGGGAAATTAAATCACATACGCACACATACACTATCACACAACAGCAAGGCTTTTACCTCTCTACCCACAAACATACTAATATTTTATCATATAAGAGGGTAGGAGTGGTTAAGAAACTAAGAGGTTTTGTCCTTTTAAGTTTTTCAGTTAATTTTAATTTCTTCATTTGTATGTCTATTTTTTTTAAATTTTCATTTCAAATTTTAGTTTCGTAATGTTTTAATGTTTCATTTTCAAAATTAATTTTATTTTGAAATTTTGATTCAGTTAAGGTTCCTCAATTTTAATTTTCAATTTTCATGTTTAATTTTTCCTTTAAAATTTTCAAAATTTAAATTTTCGTTTCAAATTATCATTTTCAATTTTCCTGCTCAAATTATTTTGTCAAATTTCGTTTATGAAATCTTCATTTTCATCTTTTGTTTTCAAATCGATTTTTTCAAATTGAATTTTTAAATGTTTTAATTTTCATTTTGAAATTTTCCTTTCCAATTTGTAGTTTTAATTTTTAATTTTCAAATTTCTTTCAAATTTCATTTTTTCTAAGTCTTAATTTTTCATCTGTCATTTTCAAGGGTTTTTTTTCACATTTTACTACATCTTTTATTTTCAAATTTACTTTTTTCAATTTCATCTACAATTTTGCTTTCAATTTTCATTTGTTTATTTTTTTGTGTTCATTTTCAATTTCAATTTTCTATCTGAAACAACATCTTCAACAGTCAAAGACCACAAGTGAACAAGAACTAAAAAAGTCATGATGTCAAGATGGCCAAAACAAAAACAACACCTAGTAACTATTTTGTTCCTGACTTGCCTGAAAGACTTACAGGTCTAACCAAAGAATATTTTTATGGTCGTCAAATCGATAATTCTATTCAGAAACAACATGACAAATAATTGATGAGTTCAGAATACGAGTAGGAGGACTATCTGGAAGATGCATGGACCATCGTCTCAGTAGAAAAGATTTTGAAAGTGTGTCATAAAGACTTGAATGACCATTCCTTCCATTCGTTGACCTGTCCGGAAACGAAGCATAGCGAAGCTCTCTTGCAACAGAGTATGGAGACTTACTTAACATATAGTTTCAAGGATAAAGTCACGCGTGATCTGATTTTACCAATGCAAAAAGAGAAAAAATGGATACCTAGTAACTTTGTTTCCTTCCTACCCACGGCTTCATGGAATCCAGTGGTGTCTGTTAAAGCTGAGTTTCCACATCGAAAACCTAAATATGCTAGATCGTTTGAAGCCTAATCTGACTTGACCGCATTGTGAAACTTGTAAATACGTTCATATGTAATGTTTTTGGGGTATTTCAAAATGAGCAGAAAGGAATGAGCCCTTATCATTGCATTTTAGAGTTGAAATTTCAATGAGCGGCACTTATTAAACAAAACAATATTCCAAAAGTTGTGTTGACTTGGTTTTTATCGAGCAAATTCATGCTCTTTTACAGTCTCTCTATCGATCTTTTTTTTTTTTAAAAAAAACCCACTGCTTTCTTTAAATTCGGCCGATCGAATTTGACAGCTGTTCTCCTTCACGTCCGGGTTCCAAACTTAAGCTTTGATGTGGTGTGATAATGTGTTTGTAATATTTTCTCAAAGTTATTTTACGTCATCGCATTTTCGTTGGATAGAAGGTGATGGTATTTTTAGACATTACACAAGGCATTTTTGATTATACATGGGTGATGTATAATAATCTAAACGTGGGTGCTGGATGGTATTCAAAAAGTGGGTGTTAAATAGTATTTTAAAAACTAAATTGTGGATAGTATATCAAAATGTGTGTGATGAATAGCACTCAAAAGTATGGTGATGTATAGTAATCAAAACGTGGGTGTTGAATAGTACTCAAAATGGGTGTTCGTTAGTATATTTATGTGACTTTATCCCGCTTCTTTACTTAAATTTCGTCGGAGAGAAGGTGAGGGATTTTTAGACAATACACAAAGCGGGGGCCCCGAGTGGCCGAGTGGTCTAAAGCGCTCACCGTTACGGATCACTGCCATCTCACCTCTGTCTGCGTGGGTTCGAGTCTCGGCCTCGGCCAATGTGGTTATGTGAGAAAGCTTGCCGGTGGCTTCTCGTGGGTCGGTGGTTCTTTCCGAGTTCTCCCGGATTCTTCCTCCACCATTAATACTGGCCGCCATGTATAGCCTATCTTGTGCTGAAAAATGGCGTTAAACTCTAAAACAACAACAACAACAACAACAACAACAACAACAACAATACACAAAGCGTTTTGGATAGTATGTATGGGGTGTTGATAGTACTCCAAATGTGTGTGCTGGATAATAAGCAAAACGTGTGTTGGGTTGGAGGGTATGGGGATGTTGGATAGTAATCACAAAATAGATGTTGTATAAACTAAAAAGGTCGGTGTTGGATAGTATATCAACGAGAAGGTGATGGATAGTATATAAAAAAGTGGGTGTTAGTTGGATTGTAGGTGTGGGTTTTCAGACACAACACAAGGCAGTATGGTTTGTATGTATGGTGTATTGGATAGTACTCAAAAGGTATATGGTAGAATGTTTGTGTGATTTCTCCATCTTTTACATCATACCCATTTCGTTGGATAGTAGTTCTTGGGTTTTTAGTCACCACACCAGGTGTTCTGCATAGTATGTATGGGATGGTGGATAGTAGTCAAGAAGTAGGTGTTAGATACAACTAAACAAAGTGCGTGCTGAGCAGTATATGAAAAAGAATGTGTTGGATAATACTCGACAAATGGTGTTTCTGATTGTAATAATAGAGCTAGTTGCTAGATATTCCAGATGTGTGTTGGATTGTACGTTTGACCGAATAAATTTTGACCTTAGTTTCTAATGTTAAATTCCAGTCATAATCCCCATGTACATGTTTTTGAGCCCCAAGTATCCTGTTTTGACCATCAGGTGCCTGTCTGATGCTAAATTCCTGTTTATGATCCCCAAGTGCCATTACTGACCCTAAGTGCTCCGCATTAAAATTGTATTTTTTTAAAATTATTCCTACTTCGACAGAAAAAATATTGATTCGCAATGGCTATTACAGTTGTGACGAGTCCACCATTTACACCGTGTGTGACTGCCTAATGGTATCGCACTGTCAATTCAAAGGTTATTTTAAACGTTCTGAATAATTTTTGTATACCTTTTAGAAATTGTTGATCATATTAATAACCTTAACGTCCATCAAAAGGCAAAATATAATGATTTATGATCTGAAAAATAAAATGATGTGCAGCTGCATGTGCAATGCATCTGACACCTGCAGATATATGCATGTGACGTAACATTAGTCAATGACAATGAAGCGAAAACGCTCGAGAAGGAGAACAATTCTGCTAATGAGCAAAACGCATACTGTATAATCCATGTGCTCTTTAAGTACTCTTATCAGGCCAACGTGAACAAAGTTTACGGATATAATTCCCTGCCAGATCCTACAATTATGAGGTGGCTTCGTCGTTTTTTAAAGATGGCCATGAATCCATGGAAGATGACCCTCCTTCTTTATGTGGCTGTTGGAAGGGGGCAACTGATTACGATGCTTATTACATAGTGGAAGGTATTTGCATTATCAAGGGCATTAGTGATGAGTCATTTGAAGCTGAAAAAGTTATGTTGAAGATGGATACGGATTTGATAGTAACTGATCATAAACAGACTTGCGTTGAAATCTACCAACAGCTACTCGCTAAATATAAAAGGAGTGACCAAAGACATTCTAATTGAGATTGACACATGCGAAGAAGAATGGATTTGCTGTTTTCAGCCTGACTAAAGAGAAAATAAGGTTTGAATCGGAGAAAACTAGCAAAGACTACACAATCTGGAATTACTGATGAAATAATTTGCATATTTTTTATACCTATATTTTCATACTTGAAAAATATAACATTATATTTTTGAATGTGAAAATACAATATTTCCCCTCATGCCATGCGATGCTGGATTGTTTGTGCGTGTAGAAGGTATATTTGCAGCAAGGAAAATGAGCAATTTTTAAACTTTAAACAAATAACTGGAAACAGCATTTCCTTTCAGATATGGAAATTGTTTTTTGTTGAATAAGTCTCCATCGACGCCTTTCGCGTCTCAATGAAGTTATGTCCCTTTGTTACCTTGAAAACAATGATAAATCAGATGTGATGCATTGCTGAATCTGATTTGCTCGAAGGTCAAAATGTACAAAATGTCAAAAATGTAATTTACTGGAAGGTATTAGGTCATCCCAATCCTAGTGCGCTTTTATATTTTTATATGATCAGCCAATGAATGTTATTATATTTGCGAAATGGGGTGGGGTTGTGTACGGAAGAGACAGTTCAATCATCTAAACTTCGATTTAGGAGGAAGTTTGGTATATAATAAAAACAAAATTCTCCTTCCAGATTGTATATCTACATTATGTGTTTTAATTTCATGATTATTGATTGTAAGCGTCGTTTACTAGTTAATATGTTAAACACTAATATTATTTATGACTGTACCTTAAAACGAGATAATTCTCAAAATTGAGCGTAGTTTCAAAGGTAGTAAAATGTACTTTTAATCCAACTAAACATCACGTGATTTGACTTCAGGACATGAGTTCTTGAGGTCCAGGCTACCTTAATTTCTTAATGGCAAGTGGCTAAAGTCCATGACCTTGTTTACGGGATTGAGTGCAATGGAAATGAGCAATCAATTCCCTTTCTGGTTTTGTCATTGCGTCTTAGCATTTTATATAAGAGACGTTAACATGAAAATTAGCTATTTCTAGCATTATCGTGGATCTCAGAAGACATTTAGTTGTTTATAACTACGAGGATTTTATTATTTAATTTAATAGTTTATCGGAATTACAACGTGCTCAGATATTCGGATTTAATAGCTGTTTCAGAATTATTGTGAATTCGATAAAAATACATGTGGGATTTTATAAGTATGATTTATCAAGACTATTGGCACAGCAGTACAATAGTGTAAACTTCATTCGGTATACCATTAGAACTCATTTGAGTACTCGATACTTTTAGACTTGTGACAGAACAATTAGGACTATTTAGGATTTCATTCACCGTACTGTAAGTTTATAATTTTTCACTTTGTATTTTAGGGATATATATATATATATATATATATATATATATATATATATATATATATATATATATATATATATATATATATATATATATATATATATATATATATATGCACACACACACACACACACACACACACACACATCAAACCAAAGGCTCTGAGTTCACACACCGAGGCCAGAATTTATGCGAACAGGATTATATAAAATAACCAGTTTCGTGCAGTATGTTAGTATTTACATCTCGAAAGGACTCTTAAAAGACTTTAGCCACTTGATGGCAAGTGACCTTATGATATCAAGTTATTCCCCGATGGAACACGGAATAAAGTTAATTTGACAGTGTGCGTGTTTTTCTGTGTTTACAGACCCATTTAAAAACCTTTGCTATACAACTAATTACATGAATTAACCTTTTCTCTACTCTGTGAGAACCGATCTCAAAAACGAGCTGCCATGTTGGGGCTAGTTGCATTACTGATTGATGGCTTTTCTTGTTTTATCCTTATTCTCTTTTAGCTATGCACCAAAATATGACACTTTTTTCACATCTCGTGCGAATTTGCTGGAACTATTCAAACTTTTTACGTTTTGCAGACGCATGGAATGGAAGAAATTGTACGACAAGAAAATAAGAGGTGTTCTTTTGTAAGTTGCATAATATTCGTTGAATGCTATTGGAATAGCAAATAAAACCCATGAAAATTTTAATTTCACGGTTCTGGGGTTAGATTGCCCTGTATCAACCAAAATATGGTTTAAGATTGGAGTAACTTCAAATGAACACCTGATAAATAATAGATATGATGTTTAAGAGCTTGTTACATAGCCTTATTTCTCAATTTGTATACACAACCAGATCTCGTTTGACACGTTCATATAGATCAACTTGCATCGGAAACAACTGATAAGGTATCGCTCTACAATTACAACTGAGAGAGGGGCCGGTATAAGGCGACTTTGTCTGCATTGGCAATATGAACAATGGAGATAATGGTGACATGCCTCTATGCTGTTTTCATATACGGTGAGTGAAATTTCTTTATAAAATATATACAAAAAATATTTTTAAAAAAAGTTATGGGCCCTTTTTTTATACCAATTTATCCCTGTGAAGTTCTAGAAGTGAAGATGCACATCTGAAGCAAGGCCAAGCCCTATACTTTATAACCCAGATTACACCCATCAATCATATATCAAAATAAAGGGAATTAAAAGTTATTTTAACAATACATAAGATATACAATATGGAAATTAAGAAGGATCGATGTACATGTAATTTGCTGGTTTAAGATTATTTGTTTTGAATATTATTTCATTTGTAAAGTGAATGTACATATTTATATATACCCACCACCACCACCACCACGCCACTCATGCAATCCATTTCCTTAAATGTTTAAAAAAAGGTAAAATTGCAAACATGCACACAACGATCAAGTTAGAACAGTGTATCTTTATTGATTGGAAAAATAAAATCATTTGTGAAAACAGACGATATTATCTTAATAATAATAATAATAATAATAATAATAATAATAATAATGATTATGACGACGATGATGATAATGAATTAACAGGGAAAGTCTGTTTATTACAGCGAAGGGTTTCATGACCCATTACTACAGTAAGCAAATTGAAGCGCTTTTGAAACTTGAAATCGACTCCTTTTTTATGTAGTCAATCTTCTACAGTTTCCCATAACTTCGGCAAAGCATAATTATCTCTGGGTCGTCTTTAGATCAAAATCGTGTTTGTTTGATTCTAGTAAATCTTCTGTCTAACAGAAAGACGTTCGCAATTGCTTGTGAAATTGTTATAAATCTCTGTTAATTGAACTAGGGTATTCTTAAGTAATAGTGCATACATCAAGTAATAGTGCATACATCAAGTAATAGTGAATACATCAAGTAACAGTAGTCCATACATCAAGCAATAGCCCATACATCAAGTTAAGAGATATCTATGTAGAGGAAGCGAACTTTTACTTCCGCCGAGACAATAAAAGTTATCTTCAGAGTCAGATTGTTACGTACTAAGAAAATAAAAAGATATGATATTCGACTTCCGCATTAACCTCGTACGTCATTGTTTGCGTTGCATTTCTACCACATGGGTAAAAAATGTAACGTACCAAACAAAAATTTAATTCCAATTCCAGGATCGGTTACCTTCATTCTACAGCCACCTTTCATATCCGCCAGATTCAGGGTTTTCTCATGATTTATTTTTTAGACATTTTTTAAAATATCTTTTTCATTGCCAGCCACTTCTCTTAAATCAATAGCGCACGGGGAGGGGATGTATACGACCAGGCTGTTGTTTCGGGCGCCAGAGGTCTTGGCGCGCCAAAACCCTTCTGAGTTATCATCGTCGCCCCGGGCGCCCCTTAGTACACCACTGCCTGTAATGGGCCAAACTCTCCCTGACCTCAACTGTGTTGACTAAACTGAACTGGCCAGCCACTTCCCCGAAATGGCCAAACTCACCATATCCTCCACTACGAGTCTTCATTGTATTTAGTGCTTCTGGAACTGCCATTAAAAAACGAGTTTTAGCAGTCAATACCGTGTTAAGTCATAAGATTTGGTCTGATGATATCGTTACTGCAAGTTGTCATATATTTTTTGTTTTTAGATACAGCCTCATCTCGCTCACCTATGCTTTAGTCTATTATAGGATTAAATGATCACTGTTGAGTATTTATCGATGTACACATTTACCTCATCGCTCACAGAGTAAATAAAGTCCGAAGGGCTAACAATTTACACATTGATAAATGCTCAACCATAATCATTTAATCCTTATAATTCCAATTTTCTTCGTTTGATATCAGCGCATTTCATTAACAAAGAATTCGAATGTAGATAGCTCGAAGTTTTATTTAATTGCCCTCTTCACTTTCCACCGGAATATATAACCCCGTCTCCTCTAGCCATGAGTCTTCGACGAATTCAGCATAAGTTTAATAGAGCTTTTAGAATCGACTGAAAATACGTGAACATGACAGGTTATAGTCCAAACCGTCAGTATAAGTACAACATTCCCAATTTACATTTATACCAAACCCACCAGTATAAGTACAGAATGCTTGATTTACATTTAAGCCAAAACCGTCAGTATAAGTACCACATTAACGATTGATATTTAAGCCAAAACCGTCAGCACAAGTACAACATCCCGATTTACATTTAAGCCCAAACCGTCAGTATAAATACAACATTCCCGATTTATATTTAAACATAACCCACCAGTATAAGTACAACATTCCCTATTTATATTTAAATCTAACCCACCAGTATAAGTACAAAATTCCCAATTTACATTAAAGCCCAAATCGTCAGTTTAAGCCAAAACCGTCAGTATAAGTACAACATTCCGAATTTACATTTAAACCTAACCCAACAGTATAAGTACAACATTCCCGATTTATATTTAAGCCAAAACCGTCAGTTTCAGCCATAACCGTCAGTATAAGTACAACATTCCTGTGTTACATTTGAAACTTTAATCAAGTGCGCTTAGATATGGATTAACAAAGTGAATGTTTTGACGTCAACAAAATGACACATGTGAGTCTTTTAATTAATATAGAAAATATTACTGATAAAAGCCATGATCAGCAATGGTCCTAATATGGATTCTTGAGGTACTTCTTGATGTCGCTACGGTTTTTAGGAGGTTGACAGGTTGGATAATTACGGCATTCCCACTATATGTCCACCCGGGCGTGTGGGGAGGGCTGGAAATATCTGCTTTGTGTTATAACTGAAATGACCAGGAGAAACATCATTCCAATTCAAATAAATGTTGGTTTTTGAATGTTGAGGCTCTCAAATGGAGAACTATTTTACATTGAATTTACGAATCGAATTTAATAATTTTCAGCTTTTGCGAGCCTTGGAGAGATTCTTGCTTTTAAAACAACCTCTTCACGTATATAACTTAAAACACTGTAATATATGGGGAATCAGGACAAAGCCTAAAATGCATTAAAACGTTCTCCTCTATTGCAAAATAAATTCTAGTAAAATCCGATATTTGTCTAGTGACTTAAAGGAATACGAACTCTTATTTCCATGTATGCCTCTGAAAAATATACAATGTTAACGGAAATATACCAAAAATTTGTGTTCAAATCCACTGAGCAGTTTAAAAAATATGGCCCATTAGTTTCAGATATTCGTGTCGGTATTCTGGGCTAGACAAGTTGCAGTGATGGATGTATTTTTGACGTCACAAAATCGCAACTGGTCTTTCGCCTATAAACTGGTGTACTGATTCGCTGATACAATGAAGTTAATTTTGCAACTATTAAAAAATCACACGGGGACAGCAGGATGTTAGACTAAATAGTAAATAAGAAAGATAACTTGGATCATGAAGATAAACCAGAGATCAGTTTATAAAGCTATCAGATTTGTGCAACCTAATACGAGAACCAATAGCATTTCACTACTGAACGATGAAAGATACTCTGAGACGTAATTTAGACTGCACATTTTCAAACTAAATCAAGTTAGATCCAAATTAAATCCATACTTGCTAAAATCGTTACAAATTTCAAGTCATTTTCAACCAACTGGCATTTTGTCGTACAATCGGAATAGACATAACAATGACACAGTGACAATTACTGTTTTCACAGGCGAAGAGCTTGTCAACAGTGTCATGGTCTGATCATCGGCAAAACCGTAGATTTCAGAGTAGAAATGTCTCCCACACAATTGTACTAAAGCAAAACTGTTGTAAACAGCCAATTTTCTTCGCATTTTAAATTTAATATGTACTAAAGTGAGTTTGTCAGACGCAATTCATTTTCCTTTAAAA
>JAECUM010035643.1:0-22275 GCA_016617855.1 Megalonaias nervosa
CTTGGAATATTACAGTTGGTCATCTTTGGTGAGGCTAACACAAGAATTTATCAACCCCAGAAAACAGTATTTACCAGGGTTACTGGCCATTGGTGAACATAGTTGGTCTAGGTTTGATAAATAACTGTATTATCTGAAATCTTCAAGTAGCTAACTATCATAATGTTGGACTAAATGTCTTCATAGTTTTATACTTAAGTAATACATATGACAGAACCATTAGATTTGCAGATTTTGAGAGTAACATTGTTGAGTTATGCCTAGTCTAAAATCAAGTCTTATAAGTTGAATCCAATTGCAAACTGTATGGTCTCAGATCTGCTATCATATTATATAGATCTGGGTCAATGTATTTTGTTAGGAGTAATCAGTAGAATAAACTACATAGATCTGATTTGCCAGCACATTATGTGGACCTGACTTATTCGCAAGTATGTATAGTAATGGTATTCATGTTCATGATATAGCTCATGAAACTTTAGAATTTATTGAATAATGCCACATGCAAGATGCAGCCTGTAATATTTCTAGCGTTAAAATAATTTCATGAAATTCATTCATGATAATTCCTGCTTTAAGATTCTCTGTTGATGTGTATATTTGTCTATTATATATTACAGGAATTGTTCCACCCAGAAGAACTGAGAGCCATGGTTACAGGCAATGAAAATTATGATTTTATTGAGCTTGAAAAGGTAATTGTCTTGACAACACAAACCATTAGTGAGATGTAGATATAATACAATGGCATGGAAAACAACATGGAGATTTTACAATTTTTATTTATAAACTAGAGTTCTTTCATGGCACAGCAGGCAAACCACCATGCATTTTGTATTGTTCTTCACTTTTCCTGATCATGACCCAAAGATTTTGTAACCCATAATCTGTTGCGCATATATATATATATATATATATATATATATATATATATATATAGACACACACACACACACCTTCTATCATTGCAAGTCAGCAGTTTGGAAAATTATTACAAAATGTATATGTACAGTCAAATTTGTCAATAGTGGTCACCCATGGGAAAAAGCAAAACTGTCCTCTTTTTATGTAGGTGACCTCAGTGTACAAGTTTACTTTTCAAAACTTGGTTTTTGTACAAATACTAAGCACCAAATACCAGTATTATTGTTGTTGTTGTTACATTTACTATACAGTAGAACCTGTCATGAGCGACCTCTGCTGTGAGCGACCACCTGACATGTACGACCACAATCGTAATGCACGGATCAATTTTATTATATAAACGCTCTGCTATGAGCGACCACCTGCTGAACGCGACCAGCGACGTGATTTCTTGGCAAAATATGCATTTTGACACTGCTATGAACGACCGCATCACAAAAAACGAGGATAAACTCCACCAACCTTTATTTAATCCCAGTAAGAACGACTGCTCATACCATTCTAAATATAAAAAAAAAAATAAAAATAAAAAATAGGCTGGCTACCGATCTCTGAATCTTTTTAGCTAGGCTTATATTGATTACAGTTTCTGTTGTAAACCAGACTAAAAAGTATATGTAGATTATTTCCTAGCCTGGTTCCCTGCTTCGTATGCTCCCTGCGTTGTTCTCTGTTATTCGTATAGGGGTGAGGAAAACAGAAAGCATACAGAGCAGGGAACCAGACTAATTATTCCCGCACTTAACTTGCTTCCCGGCTGTTGTAGGACCTGGCATCCCTATGACAACTGTATCACGAGAACAGACACACACCAGTGATCTTTATGTAATCAATTATTACAACGACCGCTTGATTAGTATAGATTGTTCTGATCAAAAACAAACATAAAAAGAATATTTAAAAAAAAGGATTGTTGCTACCGGTGATAGATGTTACAGTCCATAAACCAAGCTAATGTACATGTCATGAAATGCCATTGAAGTGCCAAAGTTGACAAAGTGGCCGTTTATATTGTTTGTCTCGAGTTAATCGGTATTGCCGGGGGTGAATAAGGTCATTGTCTATTAAACCAGCAAGAGAGAATCTATTGCGGGATTCGATTGATAGTGTTCAAGACTTGTGATGTTTGTTTCCCCCCCCCCATGTTAAGTGATGACATCCCAATAACAAAGATGTCGTCTATTCAAGTTGCTGCGACTGGATTACACACTTTGCTTACAGAGTTAATCCCTGTATGTCATCTTTTAATGAAGCCATTGACTTTTGTCACTGAGTAAATTGTTCTGTTTCTGGATGAGATAATTGTTTTTTTTTTTGTATTTTTTTATTAATTGTTAGATATGCAATGCACTTGTATAGATTTTTCATATTTTCCCACAGCCACCGTCTTTATGTTCGATATTACAACTGAGCACTAATAATTTTAACACCTAGAATTTTAATAACAATGGATGAACCTCCAACTAAAAAGAGACAAATTTTAATGCTGGAGAAAATAATTATTGTAACTGAAAGAAGTGAAAAAGTGCAGACTACTTGCAAAAAAGCGGTTTAAACGTCGGTAAAACAAATTTAGGTTGTTATAAAGGAAAACGAGTAATTCAGAAATAATTTCATATGCTAAAGTATGTGATCTTCAAATGTAAATGTGATTTCATGTTTAATGATAGAAGTATATCTTTATTACAATATAATTTTGGTTTTAGATGAATGCATACAATATTTTAGCAACAACTACTAATAAAGAATAGAATATATGTACAGTGATTGTGGTTATTCTTCTTGAAATTGTTCTGAAACTGGACCTTGAAACGTATTTTTGTACAAACCTGCTATGAAAGACCACCTGTCTTGAGAGACCGCTTTTTGTTGGCAGAAGGGGCGGTCTCTCATAACAGGTTTTACTGTAGTTTACAATCCAACAAAGTCATAAAAATACATGTACATGTTGTTCTCTTCTGATATTCCACAAAAAATTACCATATTCTGCTCACTTTAATCCATCCAGGAAATGTAATAATCAAAATTGTTTTTGAAAAAATGCTGATCTTTGTATTGTGCACCATGACAAAACACTAACTTCACTACTAATTGGCAGCTTTCATATGATTGTGAACCAAAGAACTTTCTCCTTTTTTTTGTTAACTTGCATAATTAGACTTTGGGAATGGTGTTCACACTTTAAAACAGTCTCTGGAATAATCAGTTGCTCAACTTGTTTGAGATCAAAATAGTCTGGTTATGTGGAAGGCCTTTGATGAATGGGTACTGAAAAGAAGCTTAGTGTGGCTTTTGTTACCAGCTCATGAACTGAAACTTTGCCATCCTTTGTAGACGAATTTTGTAAATATTGAAAGACTCCTGACCCTAACAAAATGGAATGAATCCATAGCTCTCCTTATAGATTAATATTTTTCATCAGATGTAACAAACTTGGAATTTCAGACAGCACCTGTCACACTATCACAAAATGTGACTCTAATTTCTGCTGCAACCATACAATACTTTTCCCACCTTCCAGATAATTGATTGCTTTGACCCTCATGCATTTTGACACTTTTGAGTTACATTGACAGTGCAAATAGAGTGCAGTTTGTGCAAGTGAGATAGGAAATGTTTACACATCGATGCATGTGCTGTTCCTCTGTCTGATTAATGCCTTCATCATGAAACAAGTTTGATTTGCATATGTTGAACAGTTGCTGTTGATACACTCCAGTGACTGCTTATTTCGCAGAGAAGCCATTATTTGGTTAAGAAACATGTAGTCACTGACTGCAGTGAGTAGGTGACTGTTGTGCACTTGATATTTATATGGGAAATTTTTCCTGGGTTGGGGGTTATTGTTGAGAGAATTAGAATGTCCTTGTGACCAGGTGATCATTATATAAAGGTGATTGTTGAGACAGATTTGACTGTAATTGCAGTTTATTACAAGCATGATGGCTAGTATTCATGCTTGTCGTAGCCTCCCAGAGTTCATCCCTGTCCCTTGGCTGTGGAAGCCAAGCCAGGGGGAGTAAAGGAAAGTCTGCTGGGTGAGTTACATGGATGGTGAGAAATGGTCACACGGTCACAATGATGGCCATTCAGTAATGACCTTGAACATCTGGTTAACAGCAGTTTGTTGATCCAGTCTATCTCAAAGGCTGTGAACACTGAGAATATTATATGTTTGTCTCAGCATTATGCCCATGAGGAGTGAAAGAGACTAACTAAGGATTAAGTAAACAGGAGCATTCACTTAGTCATGTTCATTCATCTATATGAAACTTGTTGCACAAAAATCAATCGTGTAAACAAACAAAATTTGGCCAGCATATTTTTTTGCACATGTAAATTACCTAGTTAGATTTTAAACCCATTACAGCAATGTTCATATTTGGTACACATTTTATCTACTTGTCATGAAGTGAAACATATTGTGTTACAGTGTCCAAATATCTTTCAACTGTTACCAGTTTCAGTTTTTCAAATAACTTGTTCTGCCAACAATCTACAGTTACCAAACTTTGCAGTTGACTTGCACTTGAGTTAAGGAAGAACCCTGTCATTTACAGTGTTGAAGGTCAAGGTCATGTTCATAGCAAAACGAAAAATGGTTTCTGTAAAATAGCTCCAGTTCTCAGCCCTCAGCAGTTGCCAAACTTTGTGGATGTCTTGTATTTGGGGTAAGGAAGAAGCATATCAATTTCTTTGGTGAAAAGTTGAAATGTCTAGGTCAGTGACTGAATGAATAAAATGGCTTCTGCACATTAACTTCATTTCTACATCCCATATCTAGACCAAACTTTGTGGATGGCTTGCACTTGGAATAAGGAAGAAGTGTACTGATTTTGGGGTCAAAAAGTCAAGATCATTGGTTAGGACCACTGACTAAAATAAGGAAAGTGGTTTAGCACAATGACATTAGTTTTACATTACAGACCTGAACAAACTTTTGTGGATGGCTTGCACATGGGTGAGGAAAAACCTGATGATTTTGAGGTTGGAGGTAAAAGGTTAATGTCATTTTGTCTGAAAGATGCAAAAGGGTAGATATGAATTTGAGTATCTCAAAGGCCAGGTGAACTTATGGTATGGCAGTGCATCTGTCATACACACTCCATTAGTCATCCATTCGTCAACAATTGCTTGTTACTACTCTTGAGACCATATTTCTGTTTGATTTTGATCGAACATGTTTTGTGGGCTTATATCAACATCTTGGATGTGGTCAATAATGAGCAAGATTCATGCATACTAATGTGGTGATTTTGTGCTTCATTTGCTGAACTTGTTACCAGTCTGGTGGCCATATTCCTGATCAAACTTGGACTTTCATCAGGATCTTGAATAATTTCAATAATGAGGGAAATCCATACATGTTAAAGAGATAATCTTGCAACCAACTGGTTGCACTTGATTTTACTCTAGATGCCATTTTTTTATTAGACTTGGAATGTAGAGTTGTATTGAGGAGATACAAGAAGAGTTTGATAATGAGTGAGATACATATTAATGAGGTGATTTTGTATTTGATTGACTGAGCTTGTTACCACTCTGGGGACTATTTTTCTTGTAAGATTTTGATCAGACTTGGAATGTAAGCGTATATTACCAGTATCTCATATGAGTCCAATAATGAGCATGTTTTGTGCTCATAAATGAGGCAATAGTGCATCTGATTGACTAACCTTGTTACCACTCTGGGGACTATTTTTCATTTAAGATTTTGATCAGACTTGGAATGTAAACTTATATTATCAGTATCCCATATGAGTCCCATAATGAGCATTTTTTGTGTTGATTAATGAGGTAATCATGCATCTGATTGACTAAGCTTGTTACCACTCTGGAGACTATTTTTGATCCAGTTTTAAGCATACTTGGTAGATAGGTTTACATCCTCAAGATGTCAGTGCATATTTTTATAAGTGAGACCAACAAATATTAATGAGGTGATCTTGCATTTGGTTATCTGAGCTTCCTGCCTCTTGAGAGATGGTTTTTCTTATATGATTTTTATGTTCTTTAAATAGACTAATATCATCAAAATTTCAGATGAGTTTTATTTTAATTGAAACCCACATATATTAATAGGGTGGTAATATATTTAATTGGCTGACTGTGTAACCAAAATATGATTTTGAACAAAATTCAGTCAATAGTATTGTATCATTGTAATCTCGTATGAGAATAATTATGAGCAACATCCGTAAGTATGAATCAGTTGAGCTAGCATCTGATTGGCTAAGCTTGTCAGTATTCTGGTGACTATTTTTCATTTGATTTTGATTCTACTTTTAAATAGTCTTATATCATCAATACATTGGATGTGTTTTATTATAACCAGATCTTCTTGTTTGTGGGATAATCAAGTATCAGGTTGGCAGAGCTTGCTGCTTTCAGGGGTTCAAATGTTGATTTGATTTTGCTCAAGCTTGGTAAATAAGCACGTAACTGCATGGTCATAGACAGGTTCTGTAATAGGTGGGCTTTGTACACATTAATAATTTGATCTGATTCACTGAGCTTGTCACCTTTCTTAAAGACGGGTTCTGTAATAGGTGGACTTTCTACACATTAATGAGGTGATCTGATTCGCTGAGTTTGTCACCTCTCTTAAAGACAGGTTCTGTAATAGGTGGGCTTTGTACACATTATTGAGGTGATCTGATTCACTGAGCTTGTCACCTCTCTTAAAGACAGGTTCTGTAATAGGTGGGCTTTGTACGCATTAATGAGGTGGTCTGATTCACTGAGTTTGTCACCTCTCTTAAAGACAGGTTCTGTAATAGGTGGGCTTTGTACACATTATTGAGATAATCTGATTCACTGAGCTTGTCACCTCTCTTAAAGACAGGTTCTGTAATAGATGGGCTTTGTACACATTAATTCACTTAGCTTGTCACATCTCTTAAAGACTTTAATTCTCATATTATTTTGATAAAATCTTTTTAAATAAGTTATATAAAGAATGGATTAGTTTGATTAAGAGCAAAATAGACACATTAGATATAGAATGTTGGAGATAGTTTTTATATAATCTCTACACCATAATAAACTATTTTTTGTACTTCTATGAAAGAAATCATTTGAAATTACAAAATTATCACTCTTACCTTGGCTGCCATTAGAGACTGTCCATGACACCACAAGGTAGGTTTGTTTAGAATGGCAGTGTGCTACATGTTGGTTGGGTACTGGAGTCAGCTTGTTCATCCTCCTGTTATTGTATACACTTTTAATATCGCCCAATCCCTTTGGATATCTTCATGAAACTTGCTATGCCTTTGTATAATGATTAGACATTGCGTCTTTTTACAATTGGAGTCTGATCAGCATTTAAAGAGTAGTTTCCATTGTTTTACTGCAGATTGTGCCCCTCTATCACACTTGTCTAGGTAATCTTGCCAGAAACATTTGAGATATCTTCAAAAAACTTGATGTGCAGTTTTATGATGACAAGAATTTATGTTCGATATCTGATTTGGCTTTATCAAATCAGTGTTTTTAGAGTCATCTCCCATATTGGGGGGGGGCTGTATCATATCAGCCTTTTTAGAGTCATCTTCCCATATTTTTGAAAAGTTGTTGTTGTTGTTGTTGTTGTGGGGCTTAACGCCATTTTTCAGCACATGATAGGCTATACATGGCGGCCAGTATTAATGGTGGAGGAAGAAACCGGGAAATCCGCGGAAAGAACCACCGACCCACGAGAAGCTACTGGCAAGCTTTCTCACATATCCACATTCGTCGAATCTTAGACTCGAACCAACGCAGACAGAGGTGAGATGGCAGTGATCCATAACGGACAGCGCTTTAGACCACTCGGCCACTCGGGGCCCCTTTTTGAAAAGTGTATCTACACTTAATATCTTATGAATGGTATTCCATAAGCACTCACTCACTGAAAGATTATTTGAAGGTAGGAACTGATTTACACTGTGTAGGCTAGTCTATACTTTTATACAAGCCAAGTCAAACTTCAGACTACATAGACCTTGATCTGTGATCACATATTGTGCTGGTAGATCAGGATCTAATTTGGTTCTTCTACTGATTACTCCTAACAGACAGCAAAGACTCAGATCTGCTGGCACATTATGCATTAGCAGATCTGGGTCTGTGCAGTTTGTAGTTGGGCATGACTTATAGGTGAGTATGCACAGTATCTGTTTTTTTTAAGAAAGTTATGAGGAGTGAATGTTAACAAGATTGTGCAGAAACAGCTATTGTTTATACCTGCTTTTAAGTCTTGTCCAACTGCAAACTGGACAGACCCAGATCTTCCGTCGCATAATGTGCTGGTAGATTTGAATCTGTATAGTGCAGTATGTTGGGAGTAAACAGTTAAAACAACATAGACCCTGATATGCAGGTGCAATTTTTGCTTGTGTTATGGACCTTTTTATAACAATGTATGACGCATTCTCATTAGCACAAATAGTCCTGCAGTTTTTAATGGATTGCCATGAAACATTTTAAATCTTATTGTCATGTCCTGAAATTCCATTTGTTGTCAAATCACTTTAGTAAATTTCCTTAGATTTATTGCCCTTTTTGTTGTTCAGTTGAATGCAGTGAATGACACAATGTTGTGAGTATAACTAGTTTTGCCAGTTTTGATGGATTGTTATGAAACTTGATACTTTTTATGGTCATTGCATGAAGATGCATCTATCAACAAATCATGCAATATTCGTTAGTGTTATTGCCCATTTGTCATTTAGCTTAATCTAGTGTATGGCACAATCACATCAGTGCAACTAGTTCCAGTTTTTGATGGATTGCCATGAACCATAAGTATTGTGGTCATCACCTGAAGATGTGCTTGTCAACAAATCATTATCCTCCCACAGTTTTGTTAAAGTTGTTTTCTTTTTTATCTTGTAGCTAAATGCAATCTCCTTAGCATAACTAGTCATCCTGTTTTTGATGAATTGCCATGATACTTGGTAATTATTATAGTCATCATCTGAATATGCATCTCTCAGCAAATCACTCTGCTCCTGCAATGTTTTTTGGAGTTATTTCTCATGCAGATTATTGCAGTGTATGAAACTCATTACTGCAACTTGACATGAAGTTTGTCTTGCATGTTTGGTTTTTTACTTTCACTTTAAATCTCCATGATGGGGTACAGGTTGAATGTGGGAGATGCAGGAGTACCGTCTTAACTTGCTTATAATTGGAGTCAAACTGCAAACAACAAAGATCCTGATTTGTTGTAGCATAATGTGCCTGCTGATCAGGGTCTATATTGATTGTTCTACTGATTACTCATAACAAACTGCACATACCCAGATCTGCTGGTGCATTATGCGACAGCAGATCTGGATCCGTGCAGTTTGCAGTTGGACTCGTCTCGATCATGTCTTGTCCATTTGCTCTTTAATATAGTGATTAATACTGTAGTTATTCCTCAGTAGCATATGATTGAGATCTAATGCAATGTTAGACAAAAACACCTTTACAAATTATGAATAAAAATAAAGTCTAATGTATATGTCGGAAACTAATATAAATTCTGAGTTGGCTCACTTGGATGTTTAAACATTTAGAAAATTCATTTGTATGGCCTGTCCAGGGAAAGAAAACAGACTATATATTGGGAATATTTTTAAATGCTGTAAGATGTTCAGATTTTTATTTTTTTATATATATATATTTACAGAACACTGACTACAAAGGGGAATATCACCGGTACCACGAGACAATCAAGCTTTTCTGGGATGTTTTCCATGATCTTTCACTGGAGGAGAAGAAGAAATTCCTTTGTAAGCATTTTTTCATTCCTACATTACTTAAAGACTTTTTAAATCAAGTTTACTTTGATTAATCCATTGTGAGTCAATCAGTGTTCACAGTCAGTGTTTTATTAAACTTCACTAATGAATAATCTTTCAGACAACAATGTTGTTCTTCAATATCATTTTTAGCTGAATGCAGGGATTCTTTGTCAGCAAAGCTGCTTATCTTCATACATAGCCAGCCCAGAGGTATTTTTCAGGAGCTGCTTACATTGTGCTTCAAACAGTAAGTTTCTTTGAAGTGTCTCTGGCGTATAGACCAATAGAGATCATTTGATGTTCCTGCATCCATAATCCGGCAGTGATCATTGGTCATATGATGGCAAATGTTACTCCTTGACTACAGGTACTTTCTGCAATGAACCTTGGCATGCATTTTCTTCAAGAGGTCTAGTTTGTCTTGAATGAAAATGGAAACTCTTCCCTTCAGCATTTAACATGGCCATGGCAGCCATCTTGAAAATCTTGTTTTTGATACTATTCCTGAATGGATGGTCATATCAACATGGATTCATAACATCAGTTTCTATGAAATACAGTTGATCATAAGTAAAATATTGCTGATTTGACCTCCAATATGGCCCTCACGGTGGCCATTGTGAAATTCGTTGTTATGATAAAGCCTGTAAAATTTTGAAACCTTAAAAAAATAATTGTTTGAATGTTTATTAATTTACCTTTTTGAATAATTTTGTTGTAATTTTTTTAATTGTATTGAAATTATGACATACTGGTCACCAAAAGTCTTGAAAATCCAAGCACAGAAAAATAGGAGATCTAAGTTTTCATCCGTCAGTAGCTGGGACTAATGTATTATGTGTGCTGATACCAGTTTTTGATAATTCTCTGATAAATAAACAAATGAAGAAATGGAAGAATTAATACATTGTATCAGTTCCTGATAGCATGGGTAATGAGTTATTATAACAGTGCCAAGAAAGCACTGGACCATTTTTGACCTAATTTTGGCAGAGTATCCTGTTGTGAATGGCTTACAAATTTTATATAAATGATGCTGAGGTACACATATCTAAGGCTACATGTGACTTGGATGTAGAACTAGCACAACAAGTATTTCGGTCCACTGCATTGAAATGTTAGGTACACATCTCTAATACAACTTTCAAGAACAGTTCTGTACTCAAACTTTTAGCACAATAATATAACTCTACAATTTATTAAATAGTTTCAGCCATTAATCCTTAATGTTAAATTTAAATAAAATTTGACAGTGTCCAGAATAAAAAAAAGTATCATCTGCTACTGTAGAATTTGTGGTTATGCAGCATTCTTTTCCTTGCAGACAAACATTCAAAACAGTTAAAAATTAGTTTTAGAGTGCAAGATGCATACATTTTAATGGAACAAGTTATGTCCCCCCCCTCCTCTCCAGAAAACACGTGATTTATAAATAGCAATATAATAACCTAACACTGTAAGTTGATTATAATTTGATAATATAATTACATTTATCGGACTGGTTTGTAATATACCAATGATTAGCTTGTTAGACTCCTATGCAGGTGTTCTGGCTTTAATTCCCAGACCAGACTGGATCAGTTGCTGCTTAAGTTCAAAACTGAAATGAGTTTTAGCAGGGGGGAGGGGGTCATAACTTTGCATGCACGTATGTGTGTATGTACATGTGTATATATGTATGTATTTTTTTTATCTATATTTTTCAAGTGTTCTGCATGCCGATGAAAATAATGATATAGGCAAAACACCTAACTCTCATTGCCAAACAAAACCAACTAAAGCCATTATAAAAAAAATGAAAATTGGCTTAGCTCAACAAAACCATAAATGTTGTTTCACTGATGCACACCAATAATTATGTTACAAGGGAAAAAGCTGTGCAAGAATTTACTAATAAGGCAATTTAGGCTGAAGAACTAAATGCTTCTCTGCTGTACTCCAGCCAGTATATCGGAATACAGCAGAATTTCTTTACACAAAAAAGATTTTGCTCTAGAAAAATATATTTCTTGTAAAAACTATGTCTAAGTTTAGAAATTTATTTGTAGAGAATTACTGCAAAAACAAGACCAGATATGTAATTATTGACATTGGAAGCAATTTTCATAAGATAGGTTAATTAGAGTTGGAGAGTGACTGACACGATATCAGTGGGTACACATCATAAGTGACATGTGTGGCCACCAAGTGGTATAAAGTGCTCTCTGTTATGGATCACTGCCATCTCACCTATGTCTGCATGAGTTAGAGTTTCAAGTCTTGGGCTCAGTCAGTGTGGGTACAAGAGAAAGCTTGCCAATAGCTTTCCTAAGGTCTGTGGTTCTTTCTGGGATTTTCTTGGGCACTTCCTCCACCATTTATAACATCATCTCCTATCTTGTAGAAGAGAAAATCTGGATGACTTTATATCAAAAGCAAACAACTTTCATCCTTTGGTAAAATCCACTGCAGAAGTCTCTCACTCAGACCATATAGTTCTAGACGCAGCAAGCTGACTTAAACAAAAGAAACTCTGTTCAGACATCTACTCAAACCAACTGATGAACACCATCCAGCTGCCACCCATACTATTGTATTTGGAACATCCCATCCAGCTGCCACCCAAACTATTGTATTTGGAACATCCCATCCAGCCAGGCACTGAGAATATGCAGAATTTTTTCTGAAAATGAAACAGTCCAAGAAAAGGTCATCTGAGTTGTCATAACATTTTATGGCTAGAGCAAAGACCTGATTGCAGAGGTAATAAAGAAGGCTGAAGGAGAAGAAAACTCACAATCATCTTTTAAACATGAGAGAAGATGAAAAAGTTGATTGGATACCATATCATGACATACCATCTATTGAGACAATCCCAAAATTGGATAAATCATGAAGAAGCACTGATCCATTGTGAAATCGTGTAACGAACTGAGTATGGTCCTGGCACATCTGTGATAAGGTGCAAAATATGTCAACATATGATAGAAACAAACACATTCTCTAGAACATATGTCTAGACAAAACATGCAAAATGGAGAATGTTATTTATCTTGTCACATGTAAGCTTTGCAGCCTTCAGTATGTTGGAGAAACTGAAAAACTGCACAAAAGGATAAATCTTCACCAATCTGGCCTTACTTTCAATAACATTATGCTAACTTCACTCACCCACAACTGTAACTGGAGTTCCAAACCAGGAAAGAAAAGAAATCTTACTGAACATGACACATAAGAACACGCTAACTGAGCAGCAAGGAGACTAAAACTAATTGACATCCTGGTGCAGTAAAAAAATAAAATCATGTGTTTCAAGCCCATATTTTCCAATTAAATAATTTGATCATTTACTTCATTATTTATCCACTCACCTATTACTACTACCTTTTTGTAGTTATTATTATTGTGTTTATTGTTAAAGCCCCATATGCCACCATTTATCATAAATTTCACCATTCTTCCACTCTAACTAAAGTTTGGAAGGAAGGAAATGTTTGTTAAAAAAACTTAGAGACAAACCATTCTTTGAAATAATCAAGATGTTAGGTTTAAACAACATTCAAATATTTTGTTTACAATTAAGAGGTACTACCCCTTAATTCAGTCAGTGAATTCATTCATAATTGCATTCTCTTTCAGGAGTGTTTCAAAAGTAGTAATGTGGCACATTCAACAAACAAAATCCATTAATGACTAATGTTACGAATATGTAATTTAATTACTTGTGTGTTAATTTTAAATTCTTTTTTATTTTAGTTTTATATCATTACATTTTATTGTAATGATTATTTTCAAGGGATCTGATATTTTTGAAAGAGATATTATGTGTATATAAAACGTAGTATGACTTGCATAAGCACGATTTTTGCATGCCATGGTTTGTCGAGTTAGTGAACACTACGCGAAAACAATTGGTTATTGCCAAGGTCATTTTCTTGCCCACATGTAATTGCATTGTTTACTGTGCTATTTGATGATGAAATAGCCACGCATTCCATCGTGCCTGCATGAAATGATGTCTTAGTTCAGTTTAAAAACACTCAGATCCCCGTGAAATATTCAGTCGTATAATATATCTTCAAGAAGAAGGATATATTTCTGTTAGGTGCTGGAAAGAGTTGTATTTTTACATCTTTGGAGCTTGAGATGTTTTATCATAGATGACAGCTTGTTCAGAAGTTCATCTATTTTTTAGAATATAATAATTTATTCCCTGGAGAACTATACAAGTAACAAAGACATTCGATGGAAATTTATTCTAAATTGAAACATTACAAGTTGTGGTTCAATGTGGAAATCTTGACATTCGTATAAAGACTTCACCTGACATCATCATCCTCCATCTTGAAACGTCATCAAGATTCGAACCTGGATTCAGTTAAAACTGTTTAGTGATAGGACTTGTATTTTTTCAGTACTAGGATAAATGTTTGGATTGTCTTCACAAACTGTAAGTCCTATTTTCTATTTTCACCTTTTCATCGTGTATTCTAGGGAAATAAATTATTTTTGTTAAAACTTACAAAGCTTGTTGGTTTTACTCTTTTCTTTTGTTACTTTTGAATGAGCCTACACATAACATAAAGAAAATTGGGCTGCTCATCCTTGGGATATTTGAATTTGGCTAAAATATTTCAGAAAATTGTTTTGGAAATTTAAATTCCCCTAGTTTTCAAATCCCAAGAACTTTTTACATTTTGTTTGAAATCTTTAGTGAAAACAACAGGCTTTCATTCACAATGTCATCAAAAGTAGAAAGTTTTCTTTCTAGTCCAACTCAGGAGCAGTTGGATAGTCTGAAAAAAGATGAGTTGCTTGAACTTGCCAGAAAGTACGATGTTTCTGAAGCAAAATCTTCCTTAACGAAACAAGAAATTAAAAGAATTTTGATTCAGTATTTGGTAGAGAAGAATGTTTTTGATAAAAGTGTTTTGGCTTCGGTCAGGTATCAGACTCTGACATAAAAGTAATGGAATTAAAAATGAAACACAAAATGGAATTGGAGTTAAGGAAGCTCGAGCAATTAGAGGAGAGAGAGAAACAATTGCGGTCGCAATTTGAAGAGAAGGAGAGAGAGACAGGAGAGGGAGAAAGATAAGCAAATGAAATTGCAAGTTGAAGAGAAGGAGAAAGAGAGACAGGAGAGGGAGAAAGATAATTACAATTAGAAGAGAAGGAGAGAGAGAGAGACAGGAGAGGGAGAAAGATAAACAATTACAATTTGAGAAAGAGGAGAGAGAGAGACAGATGTAATTACAAAGAGAGAAGGATGAAAGGGAATTTCAAATTAGAATGAAATAAATGGAGCTGGCATGGGACAAGCACGATTCCACTTCAAATACAAATTCAGGTTTTGACATTACAAAAAATATTAGGTAAGTTCCCCCTTTTAGTGAAAAGGAAGTAGACAAATACTTTGTTCATTTTGAAAAAGTTGCTGAAAATTTGAAATGGCCAAGGGAGCATTGGACTCAAATTATTGCAGTGTGTACTTTTTGGCAAAGCTCGAAATATCTATGCATCCCTGTCAGTACAACAGAGTTCTGACTATGATTTGGTTAAGGAGTGCATCTTAAGGGGTTATGCGTTAGTCCTTGAGGCTTATCTGAAAAAATTCAGAAACTGTAAAAAAGAACCTGGACAAACTTAAGTTGAATTTGCAAGAGAAATATAACAGTTATTTGAGCGATGGTGCTTAGCCGAGAAAGTTGAACATGATTATGAAAAAATCGAACAACTTGTGTTACTTGAAGAGTTTAAGAACTGTATCACTAATGACATTAAGAATCATCTTGAAGAGCATGATATTGAAACCCTGGAAAATGCTGCTCTTGCAGCTGATAAGTACTCCTTAACTCATAAAGCTCTTGTTATAGGCAAATCTTTCACTCAACAGTCTACTGGTAAAAAGATATTTCAGCCTAATACGACTCCTCCTAAAACTCAATCTGACACAACTTCTAAAAATCAAGCTTCTGATAAACTTGATTCTAAATCCTTGTCTATTCCTATGTGTACCTATTGCAAGAAAAAAGGACACGTCATTTCTGATTGCTTCAAATTGAAATATATTCATCAGAATCAAGATAGACCTATCCCAAATGCTCTTATTTCTAAGAGGTCAAGGTCACGGTCATGTATTGAAAGCAATACATTTGTTGGGTCTAATAAACCCCAGTCTGATTTTATTAGGGAGAAATATGAACCATTCATGTCGAAGGGTTCTCTATCACACTTGGGTGATTTGGCCAATCCTATCCCTATTAAAATTTTAAGGGATACAGGAGCTTCTCAGAGTCTTTTATTATCAGGTACTTTGCCTTTTTCTGAGAAGTCCTGTTCTAATGAGAGTGTTCTCATTCAGGGAGTAGAGTGCGGCTTTGTTAATGTTCCTCTCCATTCTGTAAATTTGTCATCAGACTTAGTTTCAGGACCTGTGACAATCGGAATTGTGTTACTTTACCCATTGAGGGCATTCATTTGTTGCTAGGCAACGATCTAGCTGGAGACAAGGTTGTGGTTAATCCACTTGTAACTGACAAGCCTTCTTTGGATCAGAAAGTTGATCATATTGAAAAAGAATACCCTGATTTATACCCAGCTTGTGCAGTTACCTGAGCTATGTCAAAGAAAGCTCTTGAGAATGATTTTGATAAGTAAAATATTCCTTTAGCTGACACATGTATTGGTCAGGCTTTTGATGAGGTCACTTCTAATTTGGATCAATCGAAAGGTATTGATCACAGTGATCCTCTTTTAAATACTCATTCTCTTTTATCTAATCAGAGTGATAAATGACAACCACTTGTCGTTGAACAGGAAAAGATCCTGAGATCTCAGGCTTGTTTCAGAGGGCCATTAGTGAAACTGAAGCCACTGAAGTATCTGTCTGTTATTTCATTAAAAATGGAATTCTTATGAGAAAATGGAGACCTCCCGAGGTACCTGCTATTGACGAGTGGTCAGATTGTAGTTCCAAAATCTTACAGACAGGAAATACTTAGTTTGGCCCATGAAACTCCTCTGGCTGGTCATTTAGGGATAAATAAAACTTATCACAAGATCTTGACTCACTTTTATTGGCCAAAAATCAAAAGTGATGTTTGTAAATTTTGTAGATCTTGTCATACTTGTCAAATGGTTGGAAAACCCAATCAGAAGATACCTAAGGCTCATCTGCAACCAATTCCTGCATTTGACGAAACATTTAGCAAAATTATGGTAGATTGTGTTGGTCCCTTACCTAAGACCAAGTCAGGCAACCAATATTTGTTGACCATTATGTGTGCGTCAACAAAATTCCCAGAGAGGTGATTCCTTTGAGGAATACTATAGTAAAAGCTTTGATAAAGTTTTTTACTCAATTTGGCCTTCCCAAATCTGTCCAGTCAGGTCAAAGGTCAAATTTCATATCTGGAATTTTCCAGCTTGTTATGCTTGAATTTGGCACTCAGCAATTCAAGTCAAAAGTGAAACTATCGTTTCACAAAACTTTACTTGAGAGAATTTTTTAGTCCTGTAATAGAGTTCATTCTCTCTTGATCATTCTTCAACATTTTCTTGGGGCCCCGAGTGGCCGAGTGGTCTAAAGCGCTCTTCGTTACGGATCACTGCCATCTCACCTCTGTCTGCGTGGGTTCGAGTCTAGGATTCGGCGAATGTAGATATGTGAGAAAGCTTGCCAGTAGCTTCTCGTGGGTCGGTGGTTCTTTCCGGGGATTTCCCGGTTTCTTCCTCCACCATTAATACTGGCCGCCATGTATAGCCTATCGTGTGCTGAAAAATGGCGTTAAGCCCCACAACAACAACAACAACAACAACAACAACAACAACAACATTTTCTTCAAATTAGATTGTATGGCCCTTACAAAGCAAAGAAGAAAATGAACAAGTTAAGTTATAAAAATAGTACTCTGATCTAAATAAATTAATGGAGTACTAGTATATTGAAAGAGATAGCCAAGTAAATTATGCAATTAATTTAGTTGTACCTGTCCCACTCACTGAGGATTTAAGTGAAGAAATTCAATTGGACACTGTTGATCTTGGAGCAACAAATCTTCAGAATTTGGAAATTATGAAAGATCTGGACCAGAAACTTTTACATTTACACCAACCAGAAAGGAATGAACTTAAACAGTTATTATTCGAGTATGAGCACTTGTTTCCAGATATTCCTACAAGGACAAACAAAATTTTTCATGACGTTGAAATTGTAGATTCAAAATCTGTGAAACAACACCCATACAGGATGAACCCTCTCAAACAGGAATACTTGAAAAAGGAAATTCAGTATTTGCTGGAGAACGATTTCATAGAGCCCAGTAAAAGTGATTGGAGTTCACCATGCATACTTGTTCCGAAACTGGATAAAACTTTCCGTATGTGCACAGATTATAGGAAGGTGAACAGTGTGACAAAAACAGATTCATTTCCATTACCAAGAATCGATGATTGTATTGATAAAATTGGAAATGCCAAGTATGTCACCAAATTTGACCTTCTGAAAGGATTTTGGCAAATTCCACTTAAGGAAAGAGCGAAAGAAATTTCAGCATTTGTGGCTCCAGATGGACTCTATCAGTATAAAGTAATACTGTTTTTGTGATGAAGAGTTCGCCAAGTACTTTTCAACGCTTGATGAATATAATTACCTCTGGTCTAGATAATTGTGATGCTTACATTGATGATGTCATCATCTACAACGACACCTGCAAAGAACATCTAGCCACGATTCGGAAATTCTTTGAAAGACTCACTGATGCTAATTTGACAATCAATTTATCTAAAAGTGAGTTCTGCCGTGCTTGTGTAAGTTTTCTAGGGCATATTGTGGGACATGGTCAAGTTAAACCTATCGATGCTAAGGTCAAAGCTATCTCTGATTTTCCTTTGCCTGTCAGTAAAAAGCAACTGATGCAATTTTTGGGTGTGGCCGGATACTGTCGAAAGTTTTGTTCCAATTTTTCTAATATTGCTGAACCTCTGACAAACTTGTTAAGTAAGAAAAACAAGTTTCTTTGGACTGATAAATTTCAGGAAGCTTTTGATAGATTAAAAGCCATACTTAAGAATGCGCCGGTTCTCACAGCTCCAAATTTCCATCAATCTTTCAGATTATCTGTGGATGCAAGTGATGTTGGGTTAGAGCAGTAGTGATTCAAGAAGATAGAAATGGTGTTGATCACCCAGTGTGCTATTTCTGTAAGAAATTAAATAAGCACCAAAGAAATTACTCAGCATTTGGGAAGGAATGTTTGGCTTTAATACTGGCATTACAGCATTTTGAAGTTTACATTAGCTCAGCTCCTTCTTTGTTGTTGTGTTTAGTGATCACAACCCCCTTACTTTCATCGACAAGATGAAAAATAAAAATCAAAGATTATTAAGGTGGAGTTTGTTTTTGCAAGAATATAATCTCAACATCAGGTACATCAAAGGAAAAGACAATTTGATTGCAGATGCACTTTCCCGTGTATAGAAATATTATTTTCATATACACGTTGTATAATTCATAAGAGTTCTTATGTAATTTTTTTTACCTCATGTATAGTTTACATATGGTAAAAAAGAAAGCTTTATTACATAAATCTTTCTTTTTTCTTTATGGGGGAAAGTGTTACGAATATGTAATTTAATTGCTTGTGTGTTAATTTTAAATTTTTTTTTATTTTATTTTTGTATCATTACATTTTATTGTAATGATTATTTTCAAGGGATCTGATATTTTTGAAAGAGATATTATGTTTATATAAAACATAGTATGACTCGCATAAGCACAATTTTTGCATGCCATGGTTTGTCGAGTTAGTAAACACTATGCGAAAACGATTGGTTATTGCCAAGGTCATTTTCTTGCCCACATGTAATTGCATTGTTTACTGTGCTATTTGATGATGAAATAGCCACGCGTTCCATCATGCGTGCATGAAATGACGTCTTAGTTCAGTTGAAAAATACACAGATCCCTGTGAAATATTCAGTTGTATAATATATCTTCAAGAAGAAGGATATATTTCTATTAGGTGCTGGAAAGAGTTGTATTTTTACATCTTTGGAGCTTGAGATGTTTTATCATAGATGACAGCTTGTTCAGAAGTTCATCTATTTTTTAGAATATAATAATTTATTCCCTGGAGAACTATACAAGTGACAAAGACATTCGATGGAAATTTATTCTAAATTGAAACATTACAAGTTGTGGTTCAATGTGGAATTCTTGACATTCGTATAAAGATTTCACCTGACGTCATCATCCTCCATCTTGGAACGTCATCAAGATTCGAACCTGGATTCAGTTAAAACTATTTAGTGATAGGACTTGTATTTTTTCAGTACTAGGATAAATGTTTGGATTGTCTTCACAAACTGTAAGTCCTATTTTCTATTTTCACCTTTTCACCGTGTATTCTAGGGAAATAAATTATTTTTGTTAAAACTTACAAAGCTTGTTGGTTTTACTCTTTTCTTTTGTTACTTTTGAATGAGCCTACACATAACATAAAGAAAATTGGGCTGCTCATCCTTGGGATATTTGAATTTGGCTAAAATATTTCAGAAAATTGTTTTGGAAATTTAAATTCCTCTAGTTTTCAAATCCCAAGAACTTTTTACATTTTGTTTGAAATCTTTAGTGAAAACAACAGGCTTTCATTCACAATGTCATCAAAAGTAGAAAGTTTTCTTTCTAGTCCAACTCAGGAGCAGTTGGATAGTCTGAAAAAAGATGAGTTGCTTGAACTTGCCAGAAAGTACGATGTTTCTGAAGCAAAATCTTCCTTAACGAAACAAGAAATTAAAAGAATTTTGATTCAGTATTTGGTAGAGAAGAATGTTTTTGATAAAATGAAATACAAAATGGAATTGGAGTTAAGGAAGCTCGAGCAATTAGAGGAGAGAGAGAGAAACAATTGCGGTTGCAATTTGAAGAGAAGCAATTGCAATTGCAATTTGAAGAGAAGGAGAGAGAGACAGGAGAGGGAGAAAGATAAGCAAATGAAATTGCAAGTTGAAGAGAAGGAGAAAGAGAGACAGGAGAGGGAGAAAGATAATTACAATTAGAAGAGAAGGAGAGAGAGAGAGACAGGAGAGGGAGAAAGATAAACAATTACAATTTGAGAAAGAGGAGAGAGAGAGACAGATGTAATTACAAAGAGAGAAGGATGAAAGGGAATTTCAAATTAGAATGAAATAAATGGAGCTGGCATGGGACAAGCACGATTCCACTTCAAATACAAATTCAGGTTTTGACATTACAAAAAATATTAGGTAAGTTCCCCCTTTTAGTGAAAAGGAAGTAGACAAATACTTTGTTCATTTTGAAAAAGTTGCTGAAAATTTGAAATGGCCAAGGGAGCATTGGACTCAAATTATTGCAATGTGTACTTTTTGGCAAAGCCCGAAATATCTATGCATCCCTGTCAGTACAACAGAGTTCTGACTATGATTTGGTTAAGGAGTGCATCTTAAGGGGTTATGCGTTAGTCCTTGAGGCTTATCTGAAAAAATTCAGAAACTGTAAAAAAGAACCTGGACAAACTTAAGTTGAATTTGCAAGAGAAATATAACAGTTATTTGAGCGATGGTGCTTAGCCGAGAAAGTTGAACATGATTATGAAAAAATCGAACAACTTGTGTTACTTGAAGAGTTTAAGAACTGTATCACTAATGACATTAAGAATCATCTTGAAGAGCATGATATTGAAACCCTGGAAAATGCTGCTCTTGCAGCTGATAAGTACTCCTTAACTCATAAAGCTCTTGTTATAGGCAAATCTTTCACTCAACAGTCTACTGGTAAAAAGATATTTCAGCCTAATACGACTCCTCCTAAAACTCAATCTGACACAACTTCTAAAAATCAAGCTTCTGATAAACTTGATTCTAAATCCTTGTCTATTCCTATGTGTACCTATTGCAAGAAAAAAGGACACGTCATTTCTGATTGCTTCAAATTGAAATATATTCATCAGAATCAAGATAGACCTATCCCAAATGCTCTTATTTCTAAGAGGTCAAGGTCACGGTCATGTATTGAAAGCAATACATTTGTTGAGTCTAATAAACCCCAGTCTGCTTTTATTATGGAGAATTATGAACCATTCATGTCGAAGGGTTCTATATCACTCTTGGGTGATTTGGCCAATCCTATCCCTATTAAAATTTTGAGGGATACGGGAGCTTCTCAGAGTCTTTTATTATCAGGTACTTTGCCTTTTTCTGAGAAGTCCTGTTCTAATGAGAGTGTTCTCATTCAGGGAGTAGAGTGCGGCTTTGTTAATGTTCCTCTCCATTCTGTAAATTTGTCATCAGACTTAGTTTCAGGACCTGTGACAATCGGAATTGTGTTACTTTACCCATTGAGGGCATTCATTTGTTGCTAGGCAACGATCTAGCTGGAGACAAGGTTGTGGTTAATCCACTTGTAACTGACAAGCCTTCTTTGGATCAGAAAGTTGATCATATTGAAAAAGAATACCCTGATTTATACCCAGCTTGTGCAGTTACCTGAGCTATGTCAAAGAAAGCTCTTGAGAATGATTTTGATAAGTAAAATATTCCTTTAGCTGACACATGTATTGGTCAGGCTTTTGATGAG
>JAECUM010035644.1:0-25204 GCA_016617855.1 Megalonaias nervosa
TCTTTATCATACGTGAAATCATCTAAGGTCGGTGAATTCACACGGATTCTCGTAACTCATATCAACTAAGGTAAGGCATGAAATTCTTAGAATACCTATTTTCCTATAACAATCAAGACGACACATTCAACAATTCATCAAACTTATATAAAGAAGGTCATTGTACGGATTCAGATAGATGAACCCAAGACAGTTGTATTCATACCAAGAAAACTGATCTACGAATTTAAACAAATAAATTCATGCAAATATAAGCAAATGAACCAAGCAAATCGTTATATTGATATCAACGAATTACATGAGATTGGCGCAAATACCTTGAGCTTTCAAGCTTTGTTCGCTTCTACCGCCAAAATTGTGTCCGTCGTTTTTCCAGACATCCGGCCCCTTGGATAAATGTTTTACGACAGAATTTCTTCTAAATTCAACCTCGGAGTCTCGTACCTTTATTTTTTCTTGCAGAAAAACGTAGATTGACTAAATTTTGCGATGGGACATATTAAAATCAAGAAATTTCGTGTGGGAACCACGCCCCTTATTTAGTAAAACCAATCCGGATTAAATATATCTCCCGCCTTTTATAACTAGGCGCCAAAATTGTAGTCTGTGTGACCTCGAGATTTCTAAATAACTGATTCTGGAAAATTTCAGAATCTGACATTTCCGATACAAGATCGAAGTTAACCGTATCCTTCCAGTCTGTCTGGCTGTTAAATAAACGAATGCTTAATTAAGAATCACTTCTCTCATGACAAAGCCATTAAAAATCCGTGCATTTTGGCGATTTAACACGCCACGGTCCCCATAAATCTAATTAATCGTTCACCAGCCCAAATTAATGTGCTCTTCATAGATCGACAGAAATTTGCACCCTTACATTTAGCAATAGACCTTATCTTGTTGACAACTCTGAATGTTCTAGAAGCGAAGTTTTGACCCTCATCCTGATTCTATTTTTGTGTCTTAGTTTTTTATACAACGTTGTTTACTTGAGAAATTACTCATTCTTGCCATAACATCTTGAGGCAGAATTAATCTTATTAAGTTTTTCATTTGGGTGGAATTATTTATTCAAATTATTATTCACAAGAAATACAAAGTGTTCATCAATAATATTCTTTAACAGCAACATTAATTTTGAATTATATTGAACTCAGAAAGAACAGTTTTTGAATATACTATTGTGATACATCAAAAGATTCCACATTGTAGTCGTCGGGAAAGTAGACGGCTACCAACTGGTTCTTGAGCGATGACTGTAGTCTGTGCTAATGACATAAGTTGGAACGTCCTTATGTTTTACATAAGGAAGTTCAGATTTAGCAGACAATACTGGATTTCAAGAAGCTATGTACAAAATATGGGTCAGAAGGCAATGAACTTACCAGGTATTAATTTTCACAGGTAATCATAAGTAATGAGTTGACACGTGGCGTTTTCTTTATAAGGGTCTGTCGAGTAAGTCCAAAGAAGTCAATTGCTTACAGAATGGTCACTCAAGTCTTTATATCTCTTTTAAGATCTTCTCTTCTGAAATGAGTATCCATGCTCTTTTCGGGTACTCTTCCAATTTTTCTTATTGACTCATTGCACTTGACAAAAATGATCAACTTGACAACAATAACAATGTTGTTTGGTCTAGTGTGTGGTTCTTTTAGCCAAGTAACGAGAAAAACAGGGGCCTAGGTTTCGTTATTGTCCAGCCATCGTAAAATCATGACTGTATATTTCTCATGTTCAGTTGTATTCTGAGAAAATAGAAAACGGTATTCTCATCTATTTCCATGGGGTCTGTTCCAGCAGTCTAGGATAAGCTCTCCCGATACGTTGATTTCTAGATTATTATCAAATTCTGCACACAAGATGACGTTCACTGAGTTCACTTGGGCTAGTGTAAACTGAAGTTCTACACGGAGTTGCCCTGATTTTATCCGGTGGAAATGTCCTTATTGGCAGCCTTGGTCTGGAGTGAAATCAAATCTACACAAAGCGTATCCTCCTACATTATCGTCGTACCAAATTCCATGAATACTTTTGGTTCCTAATTGTCCTTTCACGTCATACAGATTTAAGTAGGATCTCAAGTAATTTTTCTGGGCAAAACTAGTTTCAAATTGTGTGGTAGACAATGTCTGGCCATCTCGGGTGTCTTCTATCTTGGACGCACTGAAATATTGGAACTCGAAAGGATTTTGATCAATTGTTTCTTTGAGTGCTTTATTGCTGGCGATGACCAGAAACAAACGTTTGAGCAGCTGCCATAGGAAGACATGATCTTTGATCTTTGATAAAGTCCATAGGCAGTTGTTAAGTCACTGACTTCAGCTCGTCGTAGATGATATTTAACTATTATTCTGGTCAGAGTTTGGCTGATGTCGATTCCAACTTTAAGCAGAACTTCCACATGTTACAAGTAGAGTCTGGCTTCTTAAATGATAGCTTTGTACACGTCAGCACTGACCAGACAATGGAACACGGTACTACTTTAATTCAGCTTCAGACGTGCATTCCACAACATTCCACTCTAAAAAAGAATGACACTCACCAACGGAGTAGTTTCCCTCTGTGTTGTATTCGATGACAAGAAAGTATTGGAACATCACATTCTTCGTTGTATTCGATAGGGTCGCGAAACAGTTGAAGAAGCGGCCGTGTTGCTGATGACATTGGTAGGAAAGAGAGATGTATTTTCACCCAGAATAGCAAATAAGCAGCGTGAAAAAGCAGTAGACAGCAATTTACAGTTGGAAAAATCCAATTTGAGACGATGAGAAGGTGGATGGTAATCTATCAGTACGCTTCGGCAAGTTTCGTCCATTGCTTTGTCAAAATGATCGTTGAAAATAGCTGGAATCTTTTTGACAAGATGTCGAGCATTGTAATAATATCCTGCAGGAATTCTCATGGAATTAATATCCGGTTAGGTGTTGCTGCTATTTTGGCTTCTTAGTAGTCAGGATTATCTTTGCCCTGGTGTTCTTGGACTTCTTTGTTGAGTATTTTTACGACGAATGTGGTCTGATCTCCAACCATATTAATAACTTGAGTGGGATAAATGATTTCTACCAAAGCCACTTCCCAATGAGCTTTGTGAATCAACTGTATGGACTGAGGTGATTTGCTGTGCAGCAACATAAATGTGTTGTTTGGGAAACATATCTACAGAGCTGTCACTAAATTTGTTCGATGGTTGATGCCTCTCGATGTCAAAGGATAAGTTTCCAAACTTTCTACCGGATGGCTACTTTGACTGCAGGTGTCGTGATTGGCGTTGGTCTGGCTACCTTTGATGTTATTATCGGAATATTTCAACAAAGGATTTGGAAAAATATAACCAATGCAACTGCTGAGTGAAATAGTTCATAACTGTTTATCTTCCTGTTGCAAACTCAAATTTCCAATAGCTGTTCCAATGACGCAATGCACCATAAATATTGGTCAGAAAAGGATGAGTTGATTTTAGGAACATGTTCGCCACACCGCACCCATAGTGGTTGTTGATGATGTTTTTGTATTTTTGTATTTTTAATTTTTTTTTTGGGAGAGATAAAGTTTGGAAAGGGGATGTAGATAGTGTTTAACTGCACGTTAGTCACTTCTGCATCTATTTGTAGTCGATGACTTGTAAAGTTAGAATCTAAGAATCGAAACTGAATGGATGTCCTTTCAAACGGGCTTAGTCTTCATGGACATGATGTTTACCTGCTTTATGTGTGCTTCGATCGATAATGCTTTCCAAGTCGTACACATCGTCTTCTTTCTTAGTCGCTCGTTGTAACTCACGCAGTTAAAAAGTTCATATTAACACTTATCGTTCATATCTTCCAGTTTATAGACGGGGAGGGGTGCGTGTTACGTCCACGTATTTGTCTTGTGACACAACAATTCTTTCATCCAATTGGATAAATAGCCTTTGTCAAAAGTGTGTTGATTTTTTTTTTTTGTTAATGCGAACCCAATCTCACGTGTTTATCAGTTCTTTCTTTATTTGGTTTTTGACGTTCCAGATAATCGCTGTTACAATGCCTATTTTTTCTGATGTGTCAATTATTCTGGAGCACATTCGATACATTGATGGTATGATTGTAAAACAATACAAATTTAGTTTCTTCAAAATAGGAAATTATACAGTGAAATATCGAGTAACTTTTTGTGACCATGATATAGGTTCGTGGTAAATCTTTGGCGATTTCAAAAACAAACACCAATAAGAGTCGTGGTCCATTGGGGGCCTTACACGTTGCTTAAGGGAAGTAAATCTTTAATACCAATATTTACCAAAGAGAATATTCTCCCCTTGACACCGAAATCTTGTGTTTCTACAAAATACATTCACTTTGAAAAGGATACGCTTTGCGTACCATCCGATCAGCTGATTTTAGTCACACAGCAAATGCATTTTGAGATGTTCCCTTATACATCGAAATGCTCGTTACCCGTTCGCGTATTTTGTACAACAATGCCAGATTGTTAAATTACATTACCTGCACAGTCTACGATTATATCCATATATACTGTACGTTTGTCATTACTGATCATATCTTCTATTATCGTGTGAATTTAGATTAATTGAAGCACGAAGTTGTGTGTGTATGATCTGAAACAATAATGATGAAAAAATAATGAATAAATCTGTCATGAATTTGTATCTTCTTTTGGATATTGCTTGCTATCCCTGTTGCTAGAGTCAGTCGAACCCCTTCTAGCTTCAAGACCTGGAAAATCTGAAATCCTGACTATATATAAAATTACAATTGTTATGAATGGACCGAAATTTATGCAGTCTGATTGGATATACACGGTCACGTGATACTGATCAAGAAATTTTTTATAATTGGGTAAATTTTGCGGACAAGATTTTGTTCCCAGTTACCAGGTAATTTTATGTAATGCTTTATCTATACCAACGTTTTACGCCATAAAAAATAAGAAGCCCCACTCACGCATCTTTTTGATTTCCGACCAAAATGTGCAATCCCCTGATTAAAATCTCCCATTAGAAGTTAAAACGATGTAATTGCACAGTCATTCCTGCCTTTCAACACTCACCGTTTTATAAAGAAAGCATATGGCAGGCTTTACAAGCCAATCTACAGAAATTATTGCATTCCACTTCAACAATGTTTCACCGGCGGTTATTCAAGGTCAGGATCATATATCGAGGCAAGGGGATCTCACTAAAAGTGTACACGATTTTGCTTTTGAAAGATCAAAATGCGTAGAAAGAAAGAACAAAGGAATGCTCTGACAACACTTGCCGTACGATGTTAGAAAAAAAGGAATAGCCTGGTTTAAACGGCATCAACCAATTTTTATATATTAAGATACTGATAATAACAAGCTCATTATATGGCTGGCGTGATCCACTTTGAGACTCATCCCTATCGACGACTCTTAGCTGGCGTGATCCACTTTGAGACTCAACCCTATCAACGACTCTTGGCTAGCGAAGATCGAGCTATTTATTCAGTTGCAGTGAAGAGACTAATGAAAGAAAACTTCGAACAACCTACAATTGAATGTTTTCTTGACGAAATCAGCTGATATGATGAAGTGCAATTTCGATTCAGTAAGAGATATCTGGCTCTTTCAGATATTAAACATGACTGGGTGACTATAAGGGAATACGGTGGATTCCATCTTTTTACGCAGTATATGACAAGAGGTATACCATACTGGATTAAAATTATGAGATTATCGGCTGGTAGATATCCACATCAGTGGCATATTTTGTTTAAAAGGTTAGACGAATTTGTTAGAATCATATGGGTTACACATGAGCTAGAAAGATTAATGATATATTCTTTTGATGTTTCGTTGGATATGCATGGATAGCCCAAGATGATGGTTACAATGGATTATTTATTTCGGCGTTCACTCCGAGGGTCAGAGACACAGCATTTCCAGTTTGATCGGAGCATATTACTAATTCCTCAAAATGGTACCACTATAGTCAATATAATTTACTACTACTATGCGAGAAATATCTATCATGCAACATAACGTTATATTTCCGAAAACAATTAGTGCAGATTTGGTGTTCAAACCATAAATGTAGATTGCAATAGGAAGGAGGGAAAACATTAATAGAGCAATTAATTTGTGTGAACTGTGCAGGAGACGAAATATCGCTATAATATAAGACGAATTTCATTTTGTTCGCGTTTGTCCAAACTATAGCCATGATATAAGACAATATGTAAACAATGTATATTATAAACAACATAGCGTTAAAAAAAGTCACTTATGTCTAGCAATGATATGGTGATACTGTCTAATCTTTCATATTATCTGTATGAATTATTTGTTTTGAGAAAGTCACTTAATCTCCATCGGAATAAAATCGTGTGAAAATATCCCTATTTGGACATAAGTTAAAATGCGTATGTGTATATCAAGACTTTAAAATCCAGATTTACCACACATAAATGTGGCGTACTAATTGTATATGTCACAACCAGAATGTTATATTTTTGGTCTGATGCCAAAATTATTGAAATATACTAATTTGTATATGTCACTGACAAAAGTAATATAGTTACTCGTGAATCATAGGACGCCCACCCTCCTGTTCTCTTTTTTCCCGTTAAGCCCTAGGCCACCAATCCGTCTATCCTCCATTTTATTTAATCCTAGGCCGACTTCCGCCTATTACGTGCTTATTGTTATCTTTTTTCCAATTTCAGTGTTCTACCCACCAAGCGATAAGAAAGAGTTCAAGGAAATCTTAGATCACACACCCTTCTTCCCACGAAAATTAAAATTTTGAAAATAAACCCAGGGTCAACAACCCTCCAAAGTTTCTAAATAACACTGAACCACCAACCCTTCAAATGTTTTTAAAAACCACCATAATCTGTGATCCAAAACGTAAAAGTCTTCTGCAAAAATGCACGATTACCCAGAATACCTTTGCCCTCGAGCCCAGGCCAGGCTCTAGGGTAAGGCGAATGGGGCCCTCGCGCTGCTGACGGAAATCAACACTGCAACTCAGTAATTTTGCTTGAGGTCCCGCTCATCGCTTGCTGCCTTGGGTCCCGCACATCCTAGGGCCATTTCTGCTCGAGCCACACAGACGCCACTATATCCTCTAGTAATTATTAAACTCAGATCGAGTTAGTATTTTCAAATAAAAAGTTTACGTAATAAGGCTTTGCTCTCACAGTGTTATTTTCATGTAAATATCATTTTTCCCTCCGAATGATAATTTGTTTACCTTAGAAACCATGTCATAATTCTAAAGAGTGACATAATGAAACTATGAAATGTAATGCGGTAAAGGCTAAAGCTGCGTTGAGTGTGGGCAGCAGTGGCCCTGCCTCTCACTTTACACTTTTATTTCATAATTTCATAGCAGCTGCAACTATAATTCTCATAGTAGCTGCTCAAAATTAAACACGTATTACTCTATTTACCTAAAAATTGACGTTTGAAAGATTCAAAAGTCATTTGCTCCTGTAACACCTTGCTGACTTTTAAAACAACCCCAAGTGTGCTGCATGAAGGAAACAAATCCGTCCATTTTTCATAACTCTAATAAGGAACTTCTCTGCAAATTTAAGAACTACATAAGAATTTACACTGACGACTCTAAGCTTGGTGAAAAGTTGCTGCAGTATTCATTAGTAGAAATCACTACAAAACTTCGCTTGCCAGATGGTACATCGATGTTTTCAGCCCAGATTAAGGCAATAGACCTTGCCCTGTAATATGTCGAACCAAACACATTCTCAAATCTATCATCTTCTCCGATTCACTATCAGTACTTCAGTCATTACGCAATAAGAAGTTGAGAAAAAAAAAAAAAAATTGTTACTAATCAATATTCTTGTCAAACATCTGTACCTCTAACAATACAGTGTACTGTTGGTTACTCAGCCATGTCGGTATTAAAAGTAATGATAAAGCATATCCCTTTTCTAAACAAAAGCCCTATTTCTGCAACCATCTAACCTTAAGATACCATACACTTATCTTAAACATGTTATTAATTTCTTATTTAGTAAGTTGCAGGCATCGTAGAATGATACTGTCCATAACAAGCTCCACGTGATCAAACCTATCTTAGTCGAATGGCTTACTTCCTACAGAATCATCTGTAGGGACGAGGAAGTCATTGCAAGAATTAGAATTGATCATAACTACATAACCCACTCCTAATTATTAAAGGGCAAATACCCACCCGAGCGCGTTTATGTAATGAACATTTCACCTTGAAGCACGTTCGATCTCCAACCTACACGCAGTTTGACTACAATGTTCAGCAGAACAGAAAGAAAACTTTTATTAATAGAAATAAATCTCAGACCACTCGTAGGTGGCACATGAACCTTACTGATACGGTACATGTGTCATGTCTTTTAGATTTTTTGAAGGAAGTGAACTTTTATTCTTAAATATAGCCTATGTACAGTCCTATTTCCTTTGAGTATTCTTAACAATCATTTGAAGTCTTAACTACCCTAAATATCTGTTATTATCTAATTATTCTGTATACTCACCTGATCGGGAACCTTCATATTTTTTCACCATATCGTCGTTGTGTTTCGTACTTTTACCGCTCGTTGGTAATAACTCTTTTTAATAAATAATGTTTTATCAAATAACATTATTTGTGGCGCTATATAGCCTTACAGCGCTGATGCACCATAAAACTCCACAATCAACTGTATTTACCCGCGTGTTTATTGTTGTTGCTGTTGTTTTGAGCATTAGATTACTCGGCCCCACCGGGCCCCACCTGCTTGTTCATAATACTGTGTGATTATAACATCTATTATCAAAACTTTGTTTGCCTAATGTTTGTAACATGACTATAGACACAGACCAATAATGGTATTTAAAATATGTTATCTATATGCAATTATACAAAAAGTTAAGCAAAAAGTGAGAGGCGTGGCGACCATTAAGCTTGCGAAGCGAAGTGGTGATACTTTTTCATAATTCCATTAATTACTCTTTACACTTATTTCGTAGTTTCTGAAGTAAACATTGTTCATTCTGATAGTAATGCCCACATGACGTTATGGTTGTAACAGCAAATTCCACTTATGTCAGGTTTTCATTTGAAACTACTGATTCTATCTAGGTTTAATTACTGGAGGGTATATGGGCATCTGCGTGGTTCGAGGAATATATTATTCAGACAGACTCGGAGCTTTTCTTTAGAAAAAGTAGAGATTTGATAAAAGATAGTTGTAATTTAAACAAAATGTTTGGATGGCTGGTGTGCTTCGTGTTTCGTTTTGTTTTATTTTGTTTTTAAGTTTTGGCTAAGATGGTCTAGGGATCTATTTTCGAGGGTTGGTTGCCTGTGTATTGTTTATCTTTAAATTAAATTTTGGTGGATAGGTGGGTGGATGGATTTCTCTTATGGTGGGTAGAAACTCAGTGTTTAAAAATACCCAGAAAGTCGCAGGGTGCAGGCCTGGGATATAAAAAAATATAACAAAACATAGTTGGATGTTTTGCACAGGTTACATAATAGACTATACTATACTAGTGATAAACACGGACTCCTAAGTTGAAAAACAAAATCCATAAATGTTAAAATTAAGAACAGTAAGTATAGAGGCCTAGTAATGTTTGAACTATACATAAAAGTCCCTGGTGTACTAAGCAGGTTACTTTTTTTGTTTTACTTTACAAAATATAGGTCGCGATATTTCCTTCGAAATTCGCTTGAAAATCAAAAGTAAATATTCTCAGCATTTTAACAGAAAAAAATGTATACATTTATCCTCTTTATTCCCCATCAGTTTTGTTTATTCGCTCTACAACGTTTATAGAGACAAACATGAACGAATGAATGAACGGACGGTCGGATACAAACCATTCCCAAGTAGAGAGACAGGTGAAACAAGGAAGACTTTGAAATACGGACTGGAAATGTTTTTAGTATGAAATCATGACTCAATCGAGATCAAAGGAGGCGTCTCAGAGGCGAAATTCAACTGGGATCAACGCCTGCAGGATTAGTGATAGTAACATTTTTACGTTTTCCTCAATTACATCCTCTATTGCCAAAAGAAGAACCAGGACCTGCGTTAGATTTTGAAGGAGTGGTAAGTCTGCAAAGATCAGATGCTATCATTCAGATCACGCGTGGTATTCGTGTTGATGTGCTATGCCTGAACGATCGATTCGACCTCTTCAAACATACAACAGAAGACTCAAACAAATCAAACGAAGAATTAATGGCGCACAATAACAGCTTACGCGAAAAAGAAAACAATCTCACAGAATCAGTGTTCAGTCTAGAAGTAAAAAGCTTCCGACAAACGAAACGAAACTAGAAAATCAAGAGGTCCCATAACACAGGGACAACTTAATCTTCCATGGTATGCCAGAAATCAAGGGTGAAATGGGAAGCGACTCTGAAAACATGATAAAAGAATATACAAGGTATTCTCTGGCAAGTCGAAACTGAAACTGAACGCGAGAATCGTCAACATTCGAATTGGAGTCCAAGGCCTGCAATTGTTAAATTTTTCTCGCAGTAAACATAAGGAAACAGTTTTGAAGAAGTCGAAAGAAGGCACAGTAGAAATAGAGAGAAAGGTTCGCAACTGAAAGTGACAAGATGGTCCACAGATAGCCTAACCGCATATCCTTGGTTCTGAAGACCTCCCAGGAAGAGTACGTTGTTCACATAGGGTGGTTTAAGGCGCTCGCCTTTTCAGATCGTTCACACAGCTCACCAACGTCCACGTGGGTACTAGTCTCAGCTTGGCCAACGTGTGTACATGAGAAAGCTTGCAAGTAGTTTCTTGTAGGTCTGTTGTTATTTTTTTAGTTTTCCCGGGCTCTTCCTCCACCAGATATACTAGTCCCCACATACAGCCTATCATGTACTGAAACACATAGTGTTAAACCAACAAAAGCAAACAAACGTCGTGAACAAACAGTTTTCTATCCTTTCATCACCCAGGCGCTCAGAGATGGGAAACGTTCTTGAAATATGAAATACTTGTTATAAATAAACTGAAAATGCATTCAGTTATGCATTACATGATATTATACGTATAAACGATAAACAGGGGACTGGCCCAAACCTATGCGGTATGTGAGGTACACGATATTATATGTATAAACGATAAACAGGGGACTGGCCCAAACCTATGTGGTATGTGAGGTACATGATATTATATGTATAAACGATAAACAGGGGACTGGCCCAAACCTATGCGGTATGTGAGGTACATGATATTATACGTACCAACGATGTGAGGTACATAAGAATATTGAGATTAAGAACTGTATCTGGACTATTTCAGGTTTGACAAGAAAATTATCTGGTGAACAGTCTAATGTAGATTGCATTGATTTGATTAGTGTTACGCGTGATTTTGATATTTTTGCACTGATCGAGACCTACGCTCACGACAAAATTGATATAAATGGTATAATGGCTACACAGGTATTTGAGATAACGAGCTTAATGCAGAAAATTATTCTGGAGATACTGCTCTCTTTGTAAAAGAACCTGTAGGGCTTAATTTCAATATCTATTGTCTTGAGTGTAAATAAAAAATACTGTCTGATTGAAGTAGTTTCCCGATCACGGTAGCTATTTTAGTGTCCATTCTGATCAAATTATTTCATCTCAGGACCGATCCGGTGGCCTAGTGGTTCGAGCGTCTGCCTCGGATGCGGGAAGTCACGGGTTCTAACCCCGGCCGAGTCATACCAAAGACTTATTCAAATGGTAGTAACAGCTGCCTGGCTTGGCGCTCAGCATTAAGAGGTTGGTGTTAGTATTGGTCGGCCTGGTGTCAGGATAATGTAACTGGGTGGGACAGCATGTTACATGTCTGCGGCATGATGCCCTAATGCTAGACATCACTATAAACTGCCACACTGCAGACATCGTAGCGATATGACTGAAAAATTGTTAAAGCTACGTTAAAAATCACACACACACACACACACACACACACACACACACACACACACCATCTCAGATACTTTCCGAAGTGCTTGAGAATAGCTGTTATCGCACCCATTCACAATGAATGGCAATATGAATATACCTGAAATAATAGAGGGATTATCCTTTTCCCAGTCATCAGAAAATTATTTTCCTCAATATTAAATGAAAGATTACTTAATTTGGTCAATGAAAAATGATATTTTAGGTGAAGAACAAGCTAGTTTTGGAAGTGGATACTCCACTGTAGATAATATGTTAACTCCAAGCATCTTGATATGTAAATATGTGAAGAAAGGTAAAGTTAAAGTTGTTTTTGCTAATTATGAAAAGCGTCTAATCGTTTTGATCGGATCTAACTTTACCATAACTTAGTAAATAAAGATATAAGCGGTAACATGCTGACGGCACTGAAAGCCCTGTATGTAAATATCAAAGAATGCATGAAAACGCCACAGTGGCTTCACAAAAGTGTTTACTTATCTAGCTGGGGTGAAGTTGTTTTATCACCCATTTCATTTACATTGTTTCTAGATGTCTGTAAAACACATTTTTGACCAGCATAGCGGTATAACACGACAATTGCTCAGATGTTTGCACTGTTTCATGCAGATGACGTGATTGCCTTTACCGAAACTGCTATTCAGCTTTAAAGACTTCTAAATAAGTTAAGGAATACTGCAACATCTGGAAACTAAAGATAAGGCTGGAGAAGACTGAAATCGAAAGAAGACGATATTTGAGAGGATACGAAAGTTGGCATTTTGGTGATAGCCTGACAGAGACCTCATCTCATTATAAATATCTTGGTTGTGTATTCTCGACTAAAACCTCGTGGTATATGCGTCACAAACCCCAGCAGAACAATCAGCAAGGGCATTTTAAAGACTGAAGACTATATTAAATCGTTTTGGTAAACTGGCTACGCAAACTCTATTCCAAATATTCGATACCAAAAATTGCAACAAACTTGAATTATGAAGCAGAGTAGTTTGGAATGTTTACAAAGCAAATGACATAGAATCTGTATATGTCATTTTGTAAATATGTTACTGGTATTATAAAATACACATCGAATGTTTTTATCTACCATGAATCAAGTAGAATGCCGATGCAAGTAGCAAAATATAGTAGAATTTTGAAGTACTGGTTCAGATGACCGATAGATTTCCAAAACAAAGCTTTAATATGCAGTTGACTAGGGGAGATAACTGTGAATGTTGGGTAAATAAAGTCACAAATATGTTGCTTCTCGCACGGAATAGACGAAATTTCGGTAAATCAATGGGTGATGAGAACCTCTTATCGATTATATTTAAAGAACGATATAAAGATATTATTGTACAAAAACTAAATGGGGATTTAAATTCAATGAATATATTACGATTGTATGATAAGATCAGAAACAACTTGAGTTGTCAATAGTGTAGAGAATAGATTGTTTAAACTCTCTGTACAGTGTTCGCTTACTTACTATATATGTTCAGAAATGGTTGTTGTTGTGGGCTTAACGCCACTTTTCAGGACATGATAATCTATACATGGCGGCCAGTATATCTGGTAGAGGATAGACTCGGGGAAAATCCCAGGGAAAAACCAGCGACCCATGGGAATCTACTGGCAAGTTTTTTCACATATCCACATGCCTGGGACTCGAACCCACGCAGACAGAATGTGTAAAGACGAGCGCCTTAAACCACTCGGTCACCCGATGCCCCTTTCAGAAACGGAAACTTCCCTATAATGGTAAATATAGGTTTAGAAATATATATCCCGTGTTGAAAGACTACGCCTGTTTGTCCAATTATAGATTATGAATTTCACTTTGTTGTTGTTAAACGTCCCACGTATAATGGCATGGGAAATGCTTATTTACTTTCGAAGGTTTGCTGTATGCAAATTACATGACGTTCTATAACTTCATGCCGAGAATTAGAAATAATATTATTCTCCAACATCATTTTGCTCTTAGTGCAGTAAATCCATTAAGTTAGACAGCCAGTGTTTGAGTTTTAGAATTATTATTATTCGTGGTTGTAAAATTACTTTTCATACATGCATTGAAGTTGGCCTAGTTTACACAAATTATTGACCGATCCGGTGGCCTAAGTGGTTAAATAGTCAGCCTCGGATGCGGTATGTCGCGGGTTCTAACCCCAGCCGAGTCATACCAAAGACTTATAAAAATGGTACTAGCAGCTGCCTCGCTTGGCGCTCAGCATTAAGAGGCTAGTGTTATGACTGGTCGGCCTGGTGACAGGATAGCGTAACTGGGTGGGGCATGATGCTACATGTCTGCGGCATGATGCCCAAGTGCTAGACATCACTATAAACTGCTACACTGCAGAGATCGTAGCGATATTACTAGAAAATTGTTAAAGCTACGTTTAAAATCCAAATCACGCACGCACACACACACACACACACGCACACACACAATAATAATAATAATAATAATTATTATTATTATTATTATTAGTAGTAGTAGTAGTAGTAGTTGTATATACTGGCTTGACTTTGCTTTGTCGAAATTCGGATACTCTGAATAAAGTTTTTGTAGAAAATATAACATAACTTCATTTTTAAATTGCTTGCTATTGTACAAAAGTAAATCTGAAATCCCTCGGCAAAATCATATGGAATGATCTGACTTGACGTTAAGGCTTTTTTCTGTAGATAGAGAGAATAATTGTTTCATTTTAGGGGATTATTATTATTGGCTATTATCCTAAATATGTATATATTCACTGGCAATATTTCATTATAGTGCTTCTTACGAGATTACGAGTAAGTTTGCTATTTAACAGTTGCAATTATATAGCAAAATGGGTTACTTTGTTACAGATCAAAAATAGGTTGGATGGAGGGAACATGAAGGAGTTTTGCCCATCTCTAAAATGTACATCTAGATGATGCAAGATCCTTCTCTCATCATTAACTGAGACGGCGAATTGCACGTGTATTCAGCCAGCAGCCTGATGGAAACAAATACACAACAAACAATACGATAGTTTTCTGGTATACCATTTGCGACACGCACCATTATCTTGATTTGACAATATAAAAGCAAACTATTGCTAAAAATTGGATGAAAATGATTCGCTTTTTTAAAAACATTTTAAATTTAGAAACAAACCTTTCATATCTCAATGCTGTCGTTTCCGTTTCCATTCTTAGTGACTGGCTTTCCTGGTGTTAGCCCTTCGCAAGTTCAATCGGTACGTTCTCGATCTTTTCCGTTATAACGAAAAAGAAACCTCGGATGTAATTAGTCGCCATTGAGAACTATATTCTGAACTACTTTTGTTTACATGAAACACTCAGGTCGCGGAAGTAGGCTAAGTCACAATCGGAATATCCACGGTTTTTATTGTTGTAACATATATGGTACACTCCGCCTGAGGCGAATCACCAAACACATCAAACTGTTGTGGATTCCTACAACCAATTCTGAGGTTACTTCACGACCTGATAGAAATGGCCAAGCGATGTTCCGATAAACGCCACTTTCATCCAGGTTATTTAGACATTTGTTCATTGTTGTGATCCCTCGCGCTCTTCTACTTTTGGGTGTGAGAATCAGATTCATCTTGCAATAGTGCGCTGTTTCAAAATAATCGGCTAGTTTCCGATACGACCCCAAGTCGTTTTTCAAAATGAGACTTTCATATATTCCGTAACAAAAAAAATAGACTCATGCGGCATCACTACATGCATACGGATAAACCTAGTCTTTATCACCACGAGGTATATCCGTTCCAATCTAATGGCAAGGGATTAACATTAGTAATGCCAATAACTTCGAATGGGAATTGACACGACAGTATTTGCATGGCAACAACGCCAGGTTGGTTTGAAAATCTAAAATAATTTAAAGAAGTTATTAATTTTCATCCTGCTTTATGCAAGAATGTGCTTTTTGTTGTCAGATCTAAATGAGGGCACGCATCTTAGCGAGTCCCTCATCTTCGCCGGCCAAAGTTCCTATATATTAACCCTATCTTCACCTTGGAGCATCGATCAGATATTTCGGTGCTTCGGGTCTGTGAATTTCATTGGATGCGGCAGCAGGCCACTGCATGCAATCAAAGTCAAGCTATTCAAATCTGAACACTGTTCCTACATGATCGAGACAAGGGGAGCACTCAACTGGAATGGACTCGTAAATAAACATTTTCCACACGGAGTCAGGTAGGGGAAGATTATCTACGTATTTCAGAAAACGTCCATTCCATGGGTATTTTCAATGGAGAAAGAAAAAAAAAAAAACCACAAAAAAAAAAAACCCACAAAAAAAACTAAATTCATTTGAAGATAACTCATTCTCAGTATCTTAGGTGCGACAATCAACATTTCTTCGTTAGCAGTTGGTACCGTGTGTACTCGCTTAAAAGTCGTGTCAAACTGCAAGCAACATACACCCAGAACATTCGGTCTATGCAGTTTGCACATAGAACGGACTTATACTCGATTGGTATATGGTAATTATAATTTTACTGTTGCGCAATTAGGGATCGATAACAATTCTGTAATAGGAACATCACTATTACACCTTGCTAGTATTGCTTATTACAGTTTTATAGATTCAAATGAGCGCGTGTGTGTGATTTGGATTGTTAACGTAGCTTTAATAATTTTAGTCATATCGCTACGATGTCTGCAGCTTTGAAGTTTATAGTAATGTCTAGCATTGGGGCATCATGCCGCAGACATGTATCATCATGTCCCACCCAGTCACATTATCCTGATACCAGGCCGACACTAACCTCATAATGCTTAGCACCAAGCCAGGCAGCTGCTAGTACCATTTTTATAAGTCTTTGGTATGACTCGGCCGGGGTTCGAACCTGCAACCTCCCGCATCCTCGGCGGACGTTCTAACCACTTAGGCCACCGGAGCGGTTATTTATGTTACTGAATATCCACAGCAGTAAATTCTTCGGGTCAGGAGTGAACACAGCCCACTGTTATGAGCAAACGTAGGTTGCTTTTTTTTCTTTTTTTTATCTCCCCAGCCGACAGGAAAGGAACAACATAATCACGTTCATGTGTGTGTCTCTCCGACTGTCTGCATACGAACAAAATAATTTGAGAACTGTTTGAACGAATTCGGTGAAATTTGGAACGGTTGTACATGGTTATAGAAATAAGACTTATTGGTACAGATGTTCGAGTATAGCCTTCATTAACATGTAGAACCTGTAAGCACAGTGTTCAGTACCAGTGACGGTGTATTTAATTTGTATATTTAATTTGTACTATAGATAATATAGCAAGCGCAGGTTGCTTTGTGAGCTAGGGCGTCTCCAAGCGATACGCGAAGATTAGAGTTCGAGCGCACGCATTGGTAGGTATGTTTTTCATAGGGCTGCAACAATATGCCTTCAGCCGTATCGCAAGATTTCATGCTCTATCACGATAATATTGCTATATTTTGAAACGTTCATATAAAATGATAACACTGGGACAAATTTAAGTAAAATGATATGCTTTAATGAAAAACTCGTACTGGAAAGGAATCTACAAGTGTCTTTAACAAATGCATTGAAATTTGACGACCGTAACAACAAGTAACTTATAAATGTCTCAGCACAAATGTAGCTACATGTACATTTAAACTGAATGATTATATCTCATGATATCATGACATGTTCTTTTTGAGAAATGTTAACATGTCGACATTCTTCTGAGTTAGGGATGCCCGCTGAGCTTGTCCCTGCTAGTGCTAAATACTCGTTCTGATGGACGGATGTCACCGGAATACACAGTCTTCTTTTATTTTTTTGTTTTTGCTAGATACGCTAAGAGAAGAACTTGATCTTGTTTTCTTTTCACCAGTTTAAAGGATCATCAGTCATTGCAATCACAGACACGTCTTTGTACAAATTAGTTTCCATTTTCGCTCTATCAAGCCTTGACTTGGTTCCCTTTTTGTTCATGCACAACGAATACATCGCCGAAGATGGATGCTAACCCTGTGAATGGAGGTTTCAAAGTCACCGTCGCCTCCCTGGCGTCTACTGGAGGTTTCACATCTGTGAGTACAAGGTTCACACCTATGCAGGGGAATAGTGCTATGGGAACGGGGTTCCCTATTTTGCGCGTTCCCTTACATTTTTGGGCTCGCCATTTTCCCACCGCATCTGTGTAACATGTGTGTTACGTGTAGGCTGGTACAAAAGTAACAAAAGAAAAGAGTGAAGCCAACAAACTTTGTAAGTTTTAACAAAATAATTTATTTCCCTAGAAAACAAGGTAAAATATGAAATAGGACTTACGGTTTGTGAATATAATCCAAACATTAATCCTAGAATTCAAAAATATAAGTCCTATCACTAAACAGTTCTAATTGAATCCAGGTTCGAATCTCGATGAAGTTCCAATATGGAAGGCGATGACGTCAGATTAGGTCGTTGTACTGATGACAACAGTTCCTCGTTGAATCACAATTTATAATGTTCCCGTTGAGAATTCCAGAATAAATTCCCACTAAATGTCTTTGTCCCAGAATTTTTATAAAAAGAACACTTGTGTGTTTTTTCTAGAGAATATAAATTATTAAATCCACAAACAGAAGAAGTCTAAATCAACTGGCATCAACATAAAAAAAAACACCTTGAGCTCTAAAGGTGTATTATACGACTGGCAAATCTACTAGAAATCGTCTGTCTTAACCCACGATTTTAGATCACATGGTGGCTCACGTGACAGAGCTACGTGATTACTAATTTGAACAGCGCAGTAAAAAAATGCTATTTTACACGTAGCCCAGAATAGCCCTATCTAAGAATCAGATTCTCACGCTGGAAATAAATAAAAACTAAAGGCTGTTTACAACTTAGCTAAAACGTGGGCCGAACATGACCTTGGTAATGACCAATCATTTTCATTCAATGTTTATAAAATCAGAATCAAGATTAAGAACTAGGTTAGCTAAAAATAAAAATGAAGCAAACATTTGCGTTTTACACAGGTCAAAACAAAAGACTAAATTTACTGGAAAAAATATAAAATCCAGTAAAAATATTATTCTTACAATAAAATATAATGAAACAAAAATAAAAAAAGAAAGAATTTAGAACTAACAAACAAGCAATTTAATTACATATACGTAACACTTCCCCCCATAAAGAAAAAGAAAGATTTATAATAAAGCTTTCTTTTTACCATCTGTAAATTATACATGAGGTTAAACAAAATTACATAAGAAAACTCATATGAATTATACAAAGTGTACATGAAATACTATTTCTATACACGGGAAAGTGCATCTGCACTCAAATTGTCTTTTCCTTTGATGTGCCTGATGTCAAGGTTATATTCTTGTAAAACAAACTCGACCTTAATAATCTTTGATTTTTATTTTTCATCTTGTCAATGAAAGTAAGGGGGTTGTGATCACTAAACAGAACAACCGGAGAAGGGGCTGAACTAAGGCAAACTTCAAAATGCTGCTATGCCAATATTAAAGCCAAACATTCCTTCTCGATTGTTGAGTAATTTCTTTGCTGCTTATTTAATTTCTTAGAGAAATAGCACGCTGGATGATCAACACCGTTTCTATCTTCTTGAATCAATACTGCTCCAACCCCAACATCACTTGCATCAACAGATAATTTAAAAGATTGACTGAAATTTGGAGCTGTAAGAACCGGCGCACTTTTGAGTATGGCTTTTAACCTATCAAAACCCTCCTGACATTTTTCAGTCCAAAGAAACCTATTTTTCTTACTTAACAAGTTTGTCAGGGGTTCAGCAATATTAGAAAAATTGGAACAAAATTTCCGATAGTATCCAGCCATTCCCAAAAATCGCATCAGTTGCTTTTTACTTACAGGCACAGGGAAATCAGAGATAGCCTTGACCTTAGCATCTATAGATTTAACTTGACCATATCCCACAGTATGTCCTAAAAAAGTTACACAAGCACGGTAAAACTCACTTTTAGATAAATTGATTGTCAAATTTGCATCAGTGAGTCTGTCAAAGAATTTCCGAATCGTGGCTAGATGTTCTTCCCAGGTGTCATTGTAGATGATGACATCATCGATATAAGCATCACAATTATCTAGACCGGAGGTAATCATATTCATCAAGCGTTCAAAAGTACTTGGGGAACCCTTCATCCCGAAAGGCATTACTTTATATTGATAGAGTCCATCTGGGGTCACAAATGCCGAAATTTCCTTTGCCCTTTCCGTTAGTGGAATTTGCCAAAACCCTTTCAGAAGGTCACATTTGGTGACCTACTTGGCATTTCCAATTTTATCAATACAATCATCGATTCTTGGTAATGGAAATGAATCTGTTTTTGTCACACTGTTCACCTTGCTATAATCAGTACACATACGGAAAGTTTTATCTGGTTTCGGAACAAGTATACATGGTGAACTCCAGTCACTTTTACTGGGCTCTATGAAATCGTTCTCCAGCAAATACTGAATTTCCTTTTTCAAGTATTCCTATTTGAGAGGGTTCATCCTGTATGGGTGTTGTTTCGCAGGTTTTGAATCTACAATTTCAACATCATGAAACATTTTGTTTGTCCTCGTAGGAATATCTGGAGACAAGTGCTCATATTCGAATAATAACTGTTTAAGTTCATTCCTTTCTTGTTGTTGCAAATGTAAAAGTTTCTGGTCCAGATTTTTTATAATTTCTGAATTCCGAAGATATGTCACTCCAAAATCAATAGTGTCCGATTGAATTCCTTCACTTCAATCCTCAGTTTGTGGGACAGGTACAACTAAATTAATTGTATGATTTACTTGGCTATTTCTTTCAGTATACTCCTTTAACATGTTAATGTGGCAAAGTTGTTTTTGTTTTCGCCTCACAGGAGTATTTATGATGTAATTTAAATCATTTACTTTCTTTTCAACCGTGTATGGACCATAATACTTAGCCTGAAGGGGATTTTGTGGTATGGGCAAGAGAGCTAGAACTCTATAACCAGGCTGAAAACTCCTATCCCTTGAGTTTTTATCATATCTTGATTTCATTTTTAGAGTGCAGAATTGCTCTTGCGACCTCACAAGCCTTTCACAACTTGTACTTAAAATCAGAAACATAATCAAGAAGATTGAGTTCAGTATCTTCATTAGAAAGAAGTTTCTCTTGCAACAACTTCAATGGTCCACGCACAGTATGTCTGAAAACTAGTTGAAAGGAACTGAATCCTAAAGATTCTTGAACGGACTCCTTAACAGCAAACAACAGTAAATGAATGCCTTCATCCCAATCTTTACTCGTATCAACGCAATATGACCGAATCATATTCTTCAAAGTCTGATGAAATCTTTCTACAGCCCCTTGGCTCTCAGGGTGGTAAGCAGAAGATTTAAATTGTTGAATGCCTAATTCGTGCATAGCTTGCTGGAAATTTCCAGACATAAAATTTGAACCTTGATCCGATTGGACAGATTTAGGAAGGCCAAATTGAGTGAAAAACTTTATCAAAGCTTTTACTATGGTTTTGGTTTTAATATTTCTCAAAGGAATTGCCTCTGGGAATCTTGTTGACGCACACATAATGGTCAACAAGTATTGGTTTCCTGACTTGGTCTTAGGTAAGGGACCAACACAGTCTACCATAATTCTGCTAAATGGTTGGTCAAATGCAGGAATAGGTTGCAGATGAGCTTTAGGTATCTTCTGATTGGGTTTTCCTACCATTTGACAAGTATGACAAGATCTACAAAATTTATAAACATCAATTTTGATTTTTGGCCAATAAAAGTGAGTCAAGATCTTGTGATAAGTTTTATTTATCCCTAAATGACCAGCCAGAGGAGTTTCATGGGCCAAACTAAGTATTTTCTGTCTGTAAGATTTTGGAACTAGAATCTGATAGTTCACTGACCACTCATCTCCAGCAGGTACCTCGGGAGGTCTCCATTTTCTCATAAGAATTCCATTTTTAATGAAATAAGAGACAGGTACTTCAGTGGCTTCAGTTTCACTAATGGCCCTCTGAAACAAACAGGAGATCCCAGGATCTTTTTCCCGTTCGACGACAAGTGATTGTCGTTTATCACCCTGATTGGATAAAAGAGAATGAGTAGTTGAAAGAGGATCACTGTGATCAATACCTTTTAATTGATCCAAACAAGGAGTGAAAGTGACCTCATCAAAAGCCTGAACAATACATGCATCAGCTAAAGGAATACTTTTCTTATCAAAATCATTCTCAAGAGCTTTCTTTGCCATAGCTCTAGTAACTGCACAAGCTGGGTATAAATCAGGAATTCTTTTTCAATAGGATCAACTTTCTGATACAAAAAAGGCTTGTCAGTTACAAGTGGATTAACCACAACGTTGTCTTCAGCTAGGTCATTGCCTTGTTAGAAATGAATGCCCTCAACGGGTAAAGTAGACACTATTCCGATTGTCACAGGGCCTGAAACTAAGTCTGATGACAAATTTACAGAATGGAGAGGAAAATTAACAAAGCCACACTCTACTCCCTGAAGGAGAACACTCTCATTAGAACAGGACTTCTCAGAAAAAGGCAAAGTGCCTGATAATAAAAGACTCTGAGAAGCTCCTGTATCCCTTAAAATTTTAATAGGGATAGGATTGGCCAAATCACCCAAGAGTGATATAGAACCCTTCGACATGAATAGTTCATAATTCTCCACAATAAAATCAGACTGGGGTTTATTAGACGCAACAAATGTACTGCTTTCAATACATGACCGTGACCTTGACCTCTTAGAAATAGAGCATTTGGGATAGGTCTATCATTATTCTGATGCCTATATTTCAATTTGAAGCAGTCAGAAATAACATGTCCTTTTTTCTTGCAATAGGTACACGTAGGAAGAGACAAGGATTTTGAATCAAGTTTATCTGAAGCTTGATCTTTAAAAGTTGTGCCAGATTGAGTTTTAGAAGGAGTCGTATTAGGCTGAAATACCTTTTTACCAGTAGACTGCTGAGTGAAAGCCTTACTTACAACAGGAACTTTATGAGTTAAGGAATACTCATCAGCTGCACGAGCAGCATTTTCCAAGGTTTCGATCTCATGCTCTTCAAGATGAGTCTTAAGGTCATTAGGATCACAGTTCTTGAACTCTTTAAGTAATACAAGTTGTTCGAGACTTTCATAATCATGTTCAACTTTCTCGGCTAAGCACCATCTCTTAAATAACTGGTCTTTTTCTCTTGCAAATTCGACATGAGTTTGTCCAGCATCTTTTTTATAGTTCCTAAATTTTTTGCCGATAAGCCTCAGGGACTAACGCATAACCCTTTAAGATGCATTCCTTAACCAAATCATAGTCAGAACTTTGCTGTACTGACAGGGATGCATATATATTTCGGGCTTTGCCAAAACGTTACACATTGCAATAATTGATTCCAATGCTCCCTTGGCCATTTCAAATTTTCAGCAACTTTCTTCAAAACGAGGAAACTATTTGTCTACTTCTTTTTCTCTGAAAGGGGGCACTAATCTGATAGTTCTTGTAATATCAAAACTTGAATTTGTATGTGTAGTGGGATCGTGCTTTTCACTTGCCAGCTCCATTTCTTTCATTTTAATTTGAAATTCCTTTTCATCCTTTTCTTTTTGCATCTGTAAGTGCATTGTTCTTTTTGTAATTGCATTTGTTCTTTCTGTAACTCCAATTGCATTTGTTTTTCTTTCTCTCTCTACTGTCTCTCACTCCTCTTTTTCAAATTGAATTTTCATTTGTTTATCATTCTCTCTTTCCTGTCTCTCTCTCCTCTTTTTCAAATTGCAATTGCAATTGCTTCTCTTCTAATTGCAACTGCATTTGTTTCTCTTTCTCTCTTTCCTCTTTCTGAATCTCGAGCTTTCTTAACTCCAATTCCATCTTGTATTTCATTTTTAATTCCTTTACTTTTATGTCAGAGTCTGATACAGACTTACTGACCGAAGCCAAAACACTTGTATCGAAAACATTCTTCTCTACCAAATACTGAATCGAAATGTTTTTAATTTCTTGTTTCGTTAAGGATGATTTTGCCTCAGAAAGATCGTATTTTCTGGCAAGTTCAAGCAACTCATCTTTTTTCAAACTGTCCAACTGCTCCTGAGTAGGACTAGAAAGAAAAGTCTCCACTTTTGATGACATTGTGAAAAAAGCCTGTTATTTTCACTAAAGATTTCAAACAAAATGTAAAATAGTACTTGGGATTTAAAACTAGGGGAATTTAAATTTCAAAAAAAGAATTTTCTGAAATATTTTAGCCAAAGTTCATATATTCCGAAGACAAGAACTTCAGTTTTCTTCTGTTACGTGTAGGCTGGTACAAAAGTAACAAAAGAAAAGAGTGAAGCCAACAAGCTTTATAAGTTTTAACAAAATAATTTATTTCCATAGAAAACATGGTAAAATATGAAATAGGACTTACGGTTTGTGAATATAATCCAAACGTTAATCCTAGAATTCAAAAATATAAGTCCTATCACTAAACAGTTCTAATTGAATCCAGGTTCGAATCTCGATGAAGTTCCAATATGGAAGGCGATGACGTCAGATTAGGTCGTTGTACTGATGACAACAGTTCCTCGTTGAATCACAATTTATAATGTTCCCGTTGAGAATTCCAGATTAAATTTCCACTAAATGTCTTTGTCCCAGAATTTTTATAAGAAGAGCACTTGTGTGTTTTTCTAGAGAATATAAATTATTAAATCCACAAAATAGAAGAAGTCTAAATCAACTGGCATCAACATAAAAAAAACACCTTGAGCTCTAAAGGTGTATTATACGACTGGCAAATCTACTAGAAATCGTCTGTCTTAACCCACGATTTTAGATCACACGGTGGCTCACGTGACGGGGCTACGTGATTACTAATTTGAACAGCGCAGTAAAAAAAATGCTATTTTACACGTAGCCCAGAATAGCCCTATCCAAGAATCAAATTCTCACGCTGGAAATAAATAAAAAATAAAGGCTGTTTACAACTTAGCTAACACGTGGGCCGAACATGACCTTGGTAATGACCAATCATTTTCATTCAATGTTTACAAAATCAGAACCAAGATTAAGAACTAGGTTAGCTAAAAATAAAAATGAAGCAAACATTTGCGTTTTACACTGGTCAAAACAAAAGACTAAATTTACTGGGAAAAATATAAAATCCAGTAAAAATATTATTCTTGCAATAAAATGTAATGAAACGAACATAAAAATAAAGAATTTAAAACTAAAAAAACAAGGAATTTAATTACATATACGTACCAATGTGTTCCTCTTCTTTATTGCATTCACTCACTTCCTTATTTAGCATTACCCTACT
>JAECUM010035645.1:0-15400 GCA_016617855.1 Megalonaias nervosa
GAGACCGTCCATAGTCCATCGGAGCTCTTTAGAATTCTGCAACAGTTTTTGGTTTACATTGTAATGTATTTAAATTTAAAGCTGTCTGAATACGAAGGAACAAATCTTTATTTTAAAAAAAGTATGCCAAGGTACTGAAATAATTTAGTGTACTTATTCCTTTCGACTCTTAGGAATAGAGTTTCTTTGAACTTAAATAGTATGGTAGTGTTAATGTATGCACAGAAGTTAAAAGAAGCCAAAGAAAATCAGGGTTGTTGGATGAAGAGAAATCTTTCACTTATTGGAAAAATCAGTTAGATAAAAAATCATTGATTTCTCCAATATTGATTACTTTACTCTCAGCATTGGCTCATGTTTCATTATACAAAAATATTTTTAATTTAGTTGGAGTGGTAACAACAAAAGAATTAAACAGCTGCATATGGCGGCATTGATATGGATCTTTTATTCAATACAAGAAGATCGCTTGAATTCAACGCCTTACTGAAAATGAAGGACTTGAGCAGAATATAGTAAAATAACTAATTTTTGGAAACTTTTGAGGCATAAGATATTATAATTAGGGCAGACAATATTAATAGGGATTAGTAAATGTATTAGTAAGATGTTATCCGTGCATTAGCAACATGGAAATGCAACCGTCATCAGTGGAAGAATATGCGTCACATCATACTAAAAATTTTGTTGATATAAATAACTTTAATTTCTCTGTAAAATGACAATCAAATGGAATAACATGTTTCAACATCTCTTAGATAATGATCATTTTTAAATTTTGATGCAAACATTAAAAGGCACACACTAATAATTATAGTGAATATAATAATAATAATTACATTGGATATAATAATAATAATTACATTGGATATAATAATAATAATAATAATAATAATAATAATAAGTACGTTGGATATATATAAATTATTTCAAAATTGTCTTTTCATTGGAGAATAAAGATTTTATAAATATCCACAAGGGAAACACTCATTAATTCAGAATAAAAACTTGCTCTTAGCAGATAAACATGTAAAATTTTTAAAAAATTTTCATAATAAAAATTACGGCTTATAAGTGCAACAAACATACAAATGTAATTTGCTTTTCAGTTTAAATTGATGCACAGAATTAATGTAACAAATGAATTTTTGTAAGAAAATAAAATTTCGTTGATGATACAAGTACTATTTGTGAATCAAAAGTTTAAAGGATTGAGCACTTATCCATGACTGTACAGTTATATAAAATGTTTGTCTTTCATTAATGTTTACTGTATATGACTAAAGAGGAAAATTACATGTAATTTATGTACTGGTACAAACAAAGCTCTCAAGGAAAATTACATGTAATTTATGTACTGGTACAAACAAAGCTCTCAAGGATGATTACATCTAATTTATATACTGGTACAAACAAAGCTCTCAAGGAAAATTACAACCAATCTTAGCTGACACGTCCATAGAAAGGACACCAGTTATCTATGTTATTAATCTCCGAAAGGAGGAAATAAAGATGGAATGATACCTCTTTAAAATGAGCACCTGTTATAGGTATGACATAGTTACATGTACATAATGTATGCAAAGAGGTAATCTAGCAAAAAATGAACGGTAACATGACTTCCTGGAACCAGTATATGCTTACATTCCGATAATGTCATGAATGTACCATTATGTATTGATGTCAGCTGGACCATTAAAATTTCTTAATTGACACCACCATAAAAGTATCCCAGCTCATGAAGACCAAATAAATTAACTCCATTATTTTAATTCAGCTCGTATATCTAACATCTACACAATGTCACTTGAACATTTATATAGATTTTACTCTAGTTTCTACAAAGAGATCATGCTCTTAAAAAAAAAATGACTGTTATTATTATTATTACCATGGTCACCCATAAATGTGACACTGAAACAAGTTTCAAAAAGTGTATTCCATAACAGTCCATATGACCATCACAAGCAGTGTATTTATTTATGATGAACTACTTTATAATTGGTTCTCATCAGCGAAAAGCCAAAATGAAATAAAATAATATACAGTTTTAACAAAGAAAATGTACCTAAATTAATTATATCCAGTTTATATGATGGTCAGCAGAATGGACTTCATATTGTGGAATCACTTCATCCTCGTTATTAGTAGTAGCATTGGCAGTAGTAGTAGTAGTATTAGTAGTAGTATTGGCGGTAGTAATAGTAGTATCTGTTAATTTCAGACTCGATGGCAGAGAGAGACAGAGACGATAAATTCTCGCAGCTCTCCCTAATTCTTATGGAAATATTTCATCAAATTGGAATCAATCAAAATATCCGCTGTAGAAGAAAGAACAAGTGGAAACAGTTTGAACAAGTTGAATCATTCATGGACAGAACCGCAAGAGATACTAATGTTCCCAGCATCTGCTTTAAGGTATTTGGCAGTCGGATTGAAGGATCAACCACACCAGGCCTGCAATCGGATCTTGATGTGGTGTTTTTCAAAACAAGCATTCTTGCTATAAAGAACATACAAGATTTTGTCCCTGGTATGGAAAATTTCCTTATGGTACATGATGAACATACTTTCCCTGGGTACTATAAGCTACAGGTGCTTGGACCAACTCAGTATGGTGTTATACCTTTGTATACAGGAAATGTGGGTGCAAATCTTTTTGTTGATGTTGACCACCAAGGGCGCATAGTATTAAAAAATACAGAATTCTTTACATATGAAAGGCATGGGCCAGCAGAAATTGTCACAGCTGGTCCACTGAAGGCTGACCTAATTTTTGGCATCAGAGTAAACAGTTGGGTACAGGAAGCTATACCTTGGCTGATGCGGCACAGAGAATGTAGTTGGATCTCACCTGATGACTTAGAGAATTTCCTTAACAAAGAGGCATTCCTAGTTCCTGTTGGACATTCTCTTAGTCATGAAAACGAATTTGAATGGAGAATCTCATTTACTTCAATTGAGAGAAAGTTCATGTGGAAACTGAACAACACACAAATGGCATGTTACGTTTTGATGAAAATGATCACCAGAAGTTTTATCACACCCATCATTGGGGAATGTCTTAGTAGTTACCATTGCAAGACTGCATTATTCTACCTGACTGACAATACAGCAAAGAACATTTGGAAACCAAACAATTTGCTGTCATGTTTAAGGTTACTTTTGAAAACAATTTGTGTATGGGTTAAGGAAGGATATTGTCCAAATTATTTCATTCCTCAGGAGAACATGTTTCTGGGGAAAATGACAGGACATGTGAGACAGCAACTATACCAGATATTGGTCAGTCTAATTAATATGGACTTCAAATATCTGTTGCTAATTGAGTGTGATCAACTTGGCCAAGCACTGTCTAATGCATGTGGTAAGCTTTGTACTTTCCAAGGGATACCTAGTGATATTGGTCATTTAGTGATGGTGACAGAGAACACAACTTCTGCGTTCAGAATTGAAACCATTTTTGAGGAAACAATAATTGATGTCTTAATTAATTACCATAAACTCCTGAAACAGTCTGGCCATAACGTATCACTGGTTCTTGTATTCACACTGATCCAAGGATTCCAGACAGGCAGTAGGCTTCTGAAGGACGTATTATTTGTACTGATGTCATTTCTGTCCAGTCACATTGGCTGCCAAATGACATCATCATGTTTTGCATCACAGAACTTTCATCCTCAGGACATTGATAATGCATATAAGTTCCTCCTTCTTGGAACAGGATCTGATGTCACATCAGGGAAACTCAAGCTTGCTGGGTTCTATCTAAAGTTGGGATATCCCGTTCAAGCTGAGGTCATTCTAAGTGCTGTTGAACAGGAATTAGTACCCCATGTGTGTAAAGTATCCTTTCAGAATTTAAATAAATGCTATCTAGGATACGCAACCATGCGAAAAATTTTGTCAGAAAACTTGACAACTAGCCAGATATTTAAAACATGCATAGCTGCATCTGTTACATATCTACCGTCAGAGATTCACATCACTCTGCCTCCCCTGTGTTATGAGATGTTCAGGTCAGCATGTGCTGATCCTGCCCTCAGAGATCCGGACAAACACTACTGGTATGATTGGGCAGTGGTGGATGCCGGAGCCTACTTGTACTTCCTTCAGTATCTGACCTACTCAGCCCTTGGGATGGACAGACACAGACTAGTGGCTTTAGAGAACCTTGCCTGGTCAGGAACTCATGAGAACACAACACTTCATGAAACATGTCTGAATCTGCTTGCATACTGTCTTAGGCAGGAAGGATTTCTAGAACCAGCTCTGCTGGCTCTCTCCAAATCCCTTCAGATCAAGCCAGAACACAATGCAGCAGTATGGCAAATTTGTGACATGTTTAGCCAACTACACCTCTACTAAATGCTGCAATGACTGGCTTAAAACTCACATGACATTATAATCTGTTATGAATAATATAATGGAAAATATGTGATATACAATTCATAAAAAAACAGAGAAGTCAAAAACATTCATAATTATTTATTTTTTACAAGCAAATTAAATACTGAATTTTTCCCCCATCCAACTGTGGTCAAATCACACAAATTGTACAATGAGCACCTCATACTAGAGTGAGACAATACTGCAAAGTTTAGTGGAGGACAGAGAAAGTAACCTTGATGAAAGTTCTAACTTTAAGGATGATTATTAGCTTCAAGAGCAGATAGTAAATAAAAGCACATGATACACCTGTTTAATGGCCTTTGCTCTACTTATGAGCTAGTACATGAATATGGCATGGGAAGTTACAGACCCAGAAAATGTCCATAAAAAAGACTGCTAGTTATCAAGTGGCAGCCTGTATAAGGAACCATGTATGTGCATAGATAGAGACCACTGATTTATATTTTCCCTTCTTTGACCCTAACATCAAGACCAGGGGTTTGTCCATGTTATCTGACATTTTGTCTATTCATTACATATAACTGGTTAAAGGTTCATTAAACTAGGTTTGGAGGTTCAAATGTTATAATCTTGATGAGGGCATAAATCAGAGTTTTTTTCTCCAATAATTAATATGATCCATAAACACCGATGAATGTGACTGATATTTTGGTGAAGATAACTGATAATTTTGTGCAGAAAACATTTTTCATTTAGTCACAATGATCATGACCTTTTGACCCCAAAATCAATAGGATTTTTCTAATCCACAAGAGCACACCAACCATGAAATTTGTTTAGGCATATGATATAAAAGTAATGATATTGTACAGGAACTATTTTTCTTTTTTTAGTTACAGTGGCTATGACCTTTGGCATTTTTTACCATGAAATCATCCGACTTCTTCCTTACCCCAAGCGCAAGCCATCCAAAAGCATTGGTCCTAGTATGTGATACATAACCAATGTTATTGTGCTGAAACCATTTAATTCTATAAGTCTCAGTGATCTTATTCTTGAATCCTGAATTTAATAGTCTTCTTCCTTAACCAAAGTGAAAACCACCCACAATATATGGTAATTGCAAATGGTGGGTAGTTCAATTAATTGCATAGTAACCATTTTTCTTCTTTGATAACTGTACCTGGTGCTTAACTTGAGTTATTGTGTGGATACAAAATTGGAATCGGCTGTATAGAATGTCATCATGGCACCATTTTTATTTAGGACCAACTAGACATCGTATGAAGTCATTTAATGAAAACTTTTTGATCAAGAGTACCATTAACAAACTTCTCAAGATGGCTGCCATATTGGATTTCATCACATTCATTTAGAACCAAGAGGACATCATGAGATGTCTTTCAGTGAAAACTCCATGTCATTATCACTTTCCATCCATTATGAGTAGCAATAACAAGATTTTCAAGATGACTGCTCTGGTGGTCATACAGTATGTAAGAATAAAAGAACCATTTTCATTTAGAACCAACTTGATATAAGAAGTGTTTTGGTGAAATAGGACTTCTCATTGAGCGGCAGTAGAGATACAACTGTCAAGATGGGCACTGTAGCAACCATACTAAATATCCGAACAGCATGAATTTTTTTACTTAAGACCATCTAGATTATTGAATGAATGTGTGTGTAAAGTTTCAAAGCAATCCTCCAAGTAGCACAGGTGGAGTAATTAAAACGTAAGTGCACTAATGGGTGGATGGACATCAAATGATGGACAACAGACCATCCCATGAGTTCTTCTACTCTATGACAAGTTGAGTTAAAAATAATTAATCAAACTGTATAACAAAGAACTAAATAAGACCAGGAATATGCTAATGAACACTCAACAGTGAAACTTAAATGCTTACTTCCTTCACATTAGCCATAATCAAAACCTTAAACACAAACTTAAACCTGCTGTCTACATCCAACTGTGCCAATGCTTCCAGGTTCATGGCATAATCTGTTTTGTACATGGTACTGATGAGCTTAATATCAACAGGTCACAGCATAATCTGTCCCATACTTGGTACAGAACAGCTAAATACAAACAGGTCACAGCATAATCTGTCCTGTACTTGGTACAGATGAGCTAAATATCAACAGGCACCAATTTAACACTTGGCCACAATGTGATAGTTATTCTGTCAAATAGCTCATGCACAAGCCTGTATTAGACTTATAAATATATATAACTTAATTCTACAGTAAATAATATTGTATGGGAGTTATCTAAATACAGTAGTCCCCCTTTTGAACAGCCCCCCTGACCAGCGGCCACCCACTCCTTACGGCCAGAATCCGACGGCACCGACGAATTTGTGTTCAAAAGTACCCCTCATGAAAGGCCACACCGCTAACACGACCAGCAGCCAGCATAATTGTGCAAAAATATAAAATTTACCACTCACAAGCGGCTGCATTTTATTTTGTAATATGTATCCAGAACCAATTTTATTCATAATGTGTGTTAAGCAATCCGATTTCTGTTTCCCAATGTCAGGTTATCGTTCCTGAAAGAAGTGTTGACTAAAGTACATGTACCACTAAGGTTAATATTATATCATTTACACCTCACGAGAAGCCACATTTATTCGATAAAGCCGAGAAAGACTCAAATTTTAATCCATACAAAAAGGTAAGTACACGTAATCCGATTAGCCTTACTGCTGTGTTATCATGAGATGTCCGGTTTAGTCACTCTGATAATTGTTAAGATTACAATTACTGAACAGTAGTAACAGCTGAGAAGTGGCGGTATTGCTGTACAATACACAAGTCAGCGGGAAAATGGTTTGATAGCCTTTATGGCTTCCCTTAGTAAGATGTTGAGCTTGTTCATTTTCATAATTAGTGGCTATTACTACTGACAATAATTGTCAAGATTACAAATCCTAACAGCCGCAAGGTGCTATTGTTCAGATCAAATCTGCGTACATATCGAAGCCGTTTTGGCTTCTCTCCCTAAGTGTAAAGAAATGTAAACACAAATAGGGTACCAGACTGCGACTAATGAATCATGTGACAAGATCGCTGCCATTAAAAAACACATGGCATTTTGTTTAAATGCAGAAAAGATGTTTTATCAGTCTTGTAGTTAGCAACACTGATGAATACAACCGGACGTAATTGTCAAGATCATAACAAGGTCAGCATAGTCTAAAAATAGATTTTTGCAGACACACACACAGAAATTAGCCTTGAACAAAACGGTACCAGACAAAGACCAAAAAATCACGTGACAACACACTCCTTTACGAAGAAGGCATTTCATCCGCTCTGCAAATGTTTCGTCTGCATAATTAAATCGCATACAGTTAGCAACATCAGAATAAATCATATTAAAACATTAACATGTCATCATGTAAATGGAGACGATTATTTTAGAAAAAAGTTGGTTATTCTACTTAACATCGGGTGAAGTGGGGAGGGGGAACTTGCCAAACGATTTTAGGTAGAAAAGACTTGAATAAAACAATTTTATGTTGAAAAGACTCGAATAAATAACATCGTAACCGATAAGGAGGTTATTCAGCAGCAGTGGGAAAATGGAGCAAATGGAAAGAGAATTATATATGTACCAAGATTTAAATGACGTTTTTGAATGGTTTTGCAATGTGCATGACAACAACACCCGCTCGCGTATCACGCTTACGCAAGAACTATTAATGCATATTCAGTTGAAATAAGTCTATTATTATAACAAGAAGAACCTTTTAATAATTAATGTTACTTTTAAACGAAGATATTAAATGCTTTGAAGAATGTAGCTTTCTTACTGCGTACATTACATATACTTCTCTCAAAAAAACTTTTCCCCATCTGGAAAGGCCACCCGTCTTATAAGGCCACTTTCCCGGTGCAGAAGGGGTGGCCATATAAGAGGGGGACTACTGTACATATAACTTAATTCTACAGTAAATAATATTGTATGGGAGTTATCTAAGTAGAGGAACATGATGACATGAGGAAAACACGGTGGGGATTAATTATAAAACAAAAAGTGAGCAATAATGAGCAATTTCTAAGCTTTTACAAACTTGTATCATACATCAAATGATGTATGTGCCAAGTGTCTGAATTATTATTTTATAAAAATTGAAAATTCATTTACATATACATGATGGCCCATAAGATTACAGGTACTTTCATCTATTAGTTTCTCAATGACAGTCATGGTGACTTTGATGCTAAAATATGGGGAGTCAGTGGTAGAGTAGATAAGTAAGCCAATGAATTACTGGAAGTCAGTGGTAAGGAAGATAAGAAAGCCAATGAAATACAGGATGACAGTTGTAATGTTGGTAAGTAGGCCAGTGAATTACAGGAAGTCATCTGTAAGGTAGATAAGGAAGCCAATGAATTACAGGGAGTCAGTGGTAAGGTTGGTAAGTAAGACAATGTACTATATTTCATCTAATACATCTGGGAAAATGGACAAAAGAAGAAAAAAATAAGATTAAAGACTTAGTTTCGGAAGTATATGTACATTGTTTTATTTCCATAAAAGTCTTATATACAAGTTTCTGAAGCACAAAAATATATTATGCCTCTATCAAAGTCTGCCTCATTGATCATGCAGGACATGAAGAAAGAAAAAAAAAGTGTGTGTGTGTGTGTGTATATATATATATATATATATATATATATATATATATATATAATAAAGTCTTACTGCTATACCATAATGCTTTTGGTTGGATAAATACAAATCATCATGAAAATTGATGCTTAGCCAGCAGAAAATTTAAATACCACTAGATACTATAATGCCACATTAAAATTGAAACAGCAGGACACTTTATTTTTTGTTGACATTACTGATAGTATACCATTATGAATCTAAGTGTGTTTATACTTGTGCTCAAATTATTGATCAGAGCAAATTATGCATTAGGTAGGTTGCCAAAAATAAAGTTGACCCTTATACAATTCTATGGATTCTGAATAATTACAAGTGTGTAGCATAAACTGACTGCTTAACTTTTGTGCAGAATGTGATTGCCTACGTGATTTGCAGATTTGTATTATGGGTTGCCTGGTTTCATACTTTAAAGCTTCACTGACAATCAAAGCCTTCTAAAACAGAGAACCAGTCTAGAAAGCCCATGGTATAGGCATGTAATTTAGAAACATACCAAGTAATAGCAGAGTTCTGCTGCATGCGAGAGCAACAGCAAAACTATAAAATTCCAAAATCAAACCCACACTTAACTTGATAAATATATTTTGTGATATTTCTCTGCATTAATTGTTGCACGAGTCCACTCAGTCAGAACTACATTATTAAAAAAAAATTATGTACAGTTAATTACTTTTATGAAAAGGTAATATGAACAAATTATCTGTTTGTGGATACCGATTTTCATGGTTTGGGGAAATGTTTTAATTTGTGGACTGAGGAAGAGGTATAATTGTTTCCACAACAGATCACTGTTCTTTGGGTTTGTTTAATTCATGGTTTGTATCAAGCACAAAATCCTCACAAGTTCGTACATCATAAAAAAATGAGAATTCAAAGAATCTAATTTCTCCAACATCCTGCAAGTACATGTTATTAAGCTGTGCATACAGTTATAAAATTAACTGACCACTATCACACATATTGTGACTTCACTGGGAAGGGACACTTGACAGCATGTAAACTACCCCCTGCACACAATTTAGTTTCCTATGAAGCCACTAGGAGTGTTTTTATCTTCCATTTTACTCTCTAAAGAAAATGGTGGAATTCTGCAATCAAATGCTGTGCCATCTCTCCTCTCCATTTTGTATGTACCCCTAAAAATAGAAAGCATGGGAAATGACAAATGTAACACCAAGTTAATATATACGTAACTTCCTACTTTTTATTACCATGTCTACATATTTTGAAACATAAAAGTCAAAGATGGTAGGTATGGCCTGGTTTGGCATTTTATGGCACAATAACACAAGTTGGTTATTTAGTGCAGAAGCATCGGAGTCAAGTGCCTTACCCAATGATATGCCATGCAAGTCCAATATGCTAACCACTCCTAAAAATGCAAACCACCACAAATATTTAAAATTTTTACAATTTGTTCCTGCCCCACCATGGATGAGAATCCATGTTTAAAGTCATCAAAAGGAAGAATGTATGCAACCTCACATTTAAATGCCAGCACAGAAGCAATGTACTATACATAATACTATTAACATTATAATGAAACTTGCCAGCTAAAATCAACCATGGGGCTTACAGAAACCATCATCACGAGGACACAGCATATAGTTCACAATGTACTGAATACTTTTTATATGGCAGGACTTATATGACAATTATTAAATGTTGTAGCTACATGAAGCAGACATATATAAATTTTCCAGCTGCATAATAACCTTCAAATTAAAAAGTTGTATCCATATTTACTCTTCGAAACTTGACCTAATGAACTGTTCAAAGGGCGATAACTCACCACATGTGTCCACTTTGCGCCTGTAAGGAAACATGACTACTGTACTGAAAAGCTGGCTGTTCCTTTGACAGAACTGGTTCCTGCAAGAAAAACAATGACATTACCAATAAAAGGGCATCACCTCTGTGTGTGTGTGTGTGTGTGTGTGTGTGTGTGTGTGTGTGTTAGGTAGATACATGTATATATGTATTTACTCATAGATCCCCAAAATTCTACTGGCTCTTGCCAGACAGTTTTAATATGACAGCAAGATATTGTTAAATTTAATATATAAACACTCAAAGAAGGTATAAAATAATGTAGCAAAAATGAAAACACTGATATCTTTATTTATTAAATGCTCCAGAACATGTGTCATTTTCAATTCCAGAAAAGCTGTTGCTTTGTTTTAGTCTTATCCTTCCATGCTGTGCAAGTTTTCTCTCATAATAATTATTTATTAAAAAAGATTTTTTTCTTTCAGAAAACTATACTATAGAACTTAAGCCAACAGCAGTATTTTATTCCACTGGACATCTTTTAAAAATTAATTAATGACAACAAGCAGATTTATGACCTCAAAAATAGGCAACACAGGTATTTCTTGTCAAATCCAAAAAGGCTCTTAAAACAAGTCTTGCCGGATGATAATATAAGTCAGTTGTATTGTTTTTCTTTTCAATTAGGGCCTACACTACACATATTTTGTTCTAAAGGTGGGAGGTGTGCTAACACACTGCAACATATTTTATTTAAAAAGCACATGATATAACTAATCTAATCGCTGCAGTACAGACCCTGAGGCAATCATTCAATTACAGATTTCTGACAAGTCCAAGTGACAAACTTTCACACATCTACAGTTTTGTGCTTTGTGGCTACAGAGTGTTTAAACAAGTTTTAAAACCTAATGAATAAAGAAATGTATTACATAATTATTGGCACTTTATATCCAATGCCCAACATCTAAAGTTAGCAAAAAGTCATTTAAGATCATCTGGTGGTCATGACTGGAAAATATAAAGTTATTTTGGAATATCAGGGAAATACAGCTATTTTAGCATATATGGGATGTACATAAGTACACAGATACAAAGAGTGCACAATTTCTCAAGGTCCTTGTCAGGTATATTTGCCAAAGGTTTACATAGCCAATCCAGATATAAAGGAGAAATTGAATATAAATCTCTGTTTCTAACTCCACTAACACTGAAGGCAAAAGTAATCTTGCAACAGTTAGATAACCATCACAATCATAAATTCCCCCAAAACACAAACTTGTCATCCCATAATTGCAGAGGAATCCTGGATCCCTTTGAAAATTTTCTCCAAGCATTGAAACATCACAATACATTAAACATTTCTGAAAAGGAATCACCAAAAAATGTATCTACATGAAACAAAAGTTATGTAAATTTTGAAAATTACTTACATGAACCTCACTACCTTTTTTAAAGCCATCATATGAATGTAGTAAAAGTTCACTGCAATATTCCTTTGAAACAAGGGTCATTAACAGGACTGATGCCCTAATGTCCAAAAATGACTTCCTGGAATCCAAGAAAAGACCAATTCTACATTCTAACTTCTAAGTATTGAAACCATCTATGATCTTCTTGAGAAACTTCCAACATACAAAATTTGATAACAAAAATAATAGGACCTAAGTAGACAAATCTTTTCAAAATGAGTAGCAGTAACAAGCAGCCAACTTTTCATTTAAGACAAACAAGACCGTGGGATGAATGTGTGCACCAAGTTTCATGGCAATCCTCCATGTAGTTCAGGATGAAAAGCAATAAAAAATGTACACCAAGGGACAGATGACTGAAAATAGGCTTTGACCAGCACATATAATAAAACCACTCCCCAACTGCAGACATGTTTGGTCATTTCTGTTTTATAGCCTGAACTAAGACCACCTTCCAATTCAAACCATCCTACCTCAGTCTGCAAGGTGGTTTCAACTGGAATATCAGTTTACAAGACTGTGAATTGGATAATATTTATCATTAAGCTACAAGATATTGTAATCCAACTAGAAAATAATGGTAGGCAACCATTGTGAATTCTGGTTGGGCAACCAAAAGTATTAAAAAATTATCATGCTTAACATTATGATGGAATTTTATATATTTTTCAGTGATACACTGATCATTACATTTTCCATCTCAGTACCAATAGCTGGGTGCAAAAATTATCTAAATAAAATTCTGAAGTTTAGTGTTGAGTGATTGCTATCGATAAGAGGCTCCATTAATCCACAAGTGTCAGTTACTCACTATCTCATTAAATACAGACCACCAGCCACTCAGAGTGAATTGGTAGATTTGTGTGACACTTTCCATTAGCAAGACTGAAGGTAAGTTACAAGTATTGTATGCAATTAGGACTAGCTATATATATCACAAAAGTTGTTGAATAATTTTATTTACAGCAATATTGGGACCAACTGCATTAACTTATCAGGCAACCAGCACAATATGCTGCGCAGCAAGATTTTCAGCTAGTTGCCCCAGAAAAATCATGGATATTCAAAATTTTTCTACCCCTGTTCACCTATTAATAATCATCCTGATACAACAATACAGTGGAACGCTGTATAATTAATCCTTGGCCATTATAGAGTCTCTCAAGTCAGGCCCCTGAGTATAACTGATTGCAGGACATTATTTGAACTTATCTGGTCAGCCCGCTTACAATAACTGATCCCTGGCCATGATGGAACTTGGCTGGTATTGTCCCAGAGTATAAATGATCCCTGGTCATTATGGAATCTATCTGGTTATGCCCATGAGTAAACTTGATTTTTGGCAACTATGGAACCTATCAAGCCAGGCTTTTGAATAAAACTAATTTCTAGCCATTATGACTTCAACAATAATACAATTAAAATATCAATTATTCAGAAAAATTTGATAACATGGATTTTGTTCAGATGACTGGTTTATTTATATGGATTATGCCATGCATTTGAGGGAATTTCAATGGTCTGTATGACTGAAAATCAGGAGCAGTGGCACCTGTAATAATTATATTTTCCTGCACATTGTATATTCCTTAGAATCGATTCAACAGTGATTATGCTGATTCAATGCTCAATCCAGCCTAAATTAGTTTGGTCATACTTACAGGGATGAGAATGTTCCAAAATACCTAATCCAATACCTTTTTTCCAAAAATGTAACTCAAACAATGTGCTTAATTGCAAAGAAGACAAAACACTTTGATTTTCACTTTTTTCTGTACAACATTTGTATGGGACATAATTTGAAGTTAATCTGACCCTGGAAATCTGAATGTATCTGGAAAACAGTCAGTTTTGTTAAACAAGTTCCACTGTACAAGAGATCCTACTCTAGGAAGACTCCTCTCAAGACAGACCACCCTGTGATTGGAGTCTACATTAGCCAACACCAAAGCAGTATATTTTAACCATTTTAATTCTTCCAAAGAAAGTCCATTTTTACAATGCCAGACACCAAAGAAGTATATTTTTATCATTATAATCCCTTCAAAGTCCATGTTTACATTGCTAGACACCAAGAAGTATATCTTTATCATCATAATCCCATCACACAAAGTCTATCTTTACATTGCCAGACATCAAAGTACATTTTTATCATTGTAATCTCATCAAACAAAGTCCATGTTTACATTGCCAGACACCAAAGAAGTATATTTTTGTCATTATAATCCCATCAAACAATGTCCAAATTTACATTGTCAGACACCAAAGTATTTTTTGTCATAATCTCATTATAATCCCAACAAACAATGTCCAAATTTACATCAGCAAACACCAAAGCAGTATATTTTTTACCATTTGAATACCCTCAAACCATGTCCAAGTTTCAAAATGAAATGAATCCTGGTACAAAAACTATACAATATACCTGTCCGACAACACCCCTCCCCCTAACTGTCTCAAGTGTCCCAGACAAGCTGAAAATTCTCCAATGTCTTTCACGAAGCTGAACTGTCTCCTCTCCCAGATTTTCCAGTCGTACACAGTAACGCCACTGAATGCAAGGAAAATGCATTATTTTATCAGACATTTACAGTACATTTTCAAAGGGTTCACTTTCAAGGTCTTTTAGATAAAGTCATAAACATCAAACATGGATCATGTGTAATAAATGGTAAAAGATTTTATAATGATCTAATAAGAAACACTGCACACAAAACTTTTCTTAAATATAAAAGATGAAAACATAAAACTATTTTCCAAAATATTAAATGGTGACTTGAATTCGAAGACACAATAATTTGACTAAATCGAACATTAATCTCACCTATGAACTACTGCTGCAAAAACCATGTTTATAAAACATTACTGATCAAATTAAAATGAAAAGCTTCCATTTTTTGAGAATTTGATAGAGTAGTTCTTTTCCTGAAGTAATTTACCATCATAACATACAACACTAAAACGGTGGAAATTATAATTCAATATTCAAGTAAAAGATTACTGATTACAGGCTTGAATGAGTGTGTGTGTGTGATTTAGATTTTTAACGTAGCTTTAACAATTTTTCAGTCATATCGCTACGATGTCTGCAGTGTGGCAGTTTATAGTGATATCTAGC